>JAUEKW010135519.1:0-20327 GCA_032274785.1 Ajuga reptans
AGATGTAAGTTTAATGTTAACCATGTGGATCATGGTGGAAAGAGGGAGATTTGGAATATCAGTGGTGGCCATGGCCGGAAAACAAAAATCTGCCGATGGGAGAGGGCAGGCGGCGAGGGGGAATTTAGGGTTTCAAGCCAAATTAGGCTGATACCATGTAAGGAGAGAATATTTGCCTCAATCATCTATTGCCATTGATCACATCAATATAAAGTACAAGAGAACCGTTATACAAGAAAACTAGATAACTACCAAAATATATACAAGATATACACAATCTCTAAATATCGCTAATACACACAAACCATTTTGAATTACCGATGGACATAAAGATAAATTATTATGATATTATAATGTGATATTATCGTTTATTTTTTTGGATAAGTTTTGATTTATTTTATTTTTTATAATTATTAATTAGTATGTAAATATACTGTCATTAGGATTCTAGCTAGAACTATTATGTAAATATTAGTTTCTTTATTATTTTAGATGGTTGCTTATTTAATATGGAATAGAAAATGAGTACTATTTCCAATTTGTATTTCTTTCCAGATATTATTAAAATGAACGTATTTAGACCGTGTGTAATTGTTGTTCTTCTACCATGTTTCTCATCAATTGGTAATCAGAGACCAATTACAATCCTCAATAATGATTCTAAGGCGTCAACTAGTGTGAAATGATATATTTTTATGAGGAGTTGCATGACGATGATTTTATGCAAATCCACCAACAAATCTACTTGTTGACAATTGATTCCATATTCATTAGTAGTTCTGATGTGTTTCCAATTTTCGATGAGAAGAGTGATCCCAATATTAATTTTATTGAGGATCTATGTTTCTCCATCCATCATATTTGAGTTCTTCTCGTATGAGATTGATGATGGTATTTATGATGACCCACCAATTTTTTATGAAGATATTGGTGATACATTTCCAGAGACTATCCATAGTGGTTATGATGGACAACCAATTTTTGATATAGAAAATGATGATTTTTTTTCGGCATTGTGGATAGTGGTAATGAAATCCGCCACTTTTTTATACAACATATACAATTTAAGATATTTTTATCCTCAATAATGGAAGTTGTGTCTATTGCATTTATCCTTCTTGTTGTGGTGCAAGAAGTCGTGGATATTGTTATTGCTATGAATTTAAGGATACTCACTACTGCTTATAATGAGCTCGGCCATAATTCGAGGGTAAATCATTTTTAGGGAGAGGAGAATGATGTGGATAAAAGATGAATTATTAAAATATTATTTGATTTAACCTTTTTTTTTGGATTTTGTTTCGTAATTTTATTTATAATTATCAATCTAGTAGGTAATTATATTGTCATTAGGATTCTAGGTAGAAATATTAGTATAAATAGTCTTCTGCGTTATTGTTTTAGATAGTTGATATTTTAATACGAAAAAAAAATGGGGTTTATTTCTAATTTATTTATCTTTTCGGGTATTCTTATAATCAACGGATTTAGAATGTGCGCATTATTATTCTTCCCATGTTTCTATCTGTATGAATTAGCCTTTGATTAGACATCTTTATTTTCTCTCAGACGAGCCTCAGTGCAGCTTTTATGCTGCACTTTCAATGAATCATTTTGACTTGATTTCTTTGATAGCTGTTTAAACAGTCACGGTCTCCAGAAGAAATAGTTGTTCAATACTCTTTAGATGTCTTGCGGCAATGATATTAATTAGGGTCTTTCTTTAGTCTATATGTATATGTGTAGCATCTTTTTTCTCCCTCCTTGTTTTTCTTTATAAGCATTTTTTCTTTGAATCTGGCTTGAAGACTTTGTATTTGTAATCTTTGTTTTTACTATAATAAAAAACATCTATTTTTTTTTCCAGAAAAGCTAAAATAAAATAGAGTAACTCTTGGCAGTTATTTTAATTGTCATGTTAAGGAGCTTCTACATTTTTAGTCCAAGGCAATGTAAAAATACTCTAGATTTCAAAATATTGATTGATTCTCCCATCTTAAAGACATTATGTCAAACTCCTCTATGTTTAAGAAAATCTAACATCAATGTAATCACTACAAGAAAATTTTAAATTAAAGACAGAAAAATCCTTCTCTAATCACATGATATATGTCTCTAAACTAAAGTAGTGACATAATTGAGACGAAATGTTTGGTCTCTAAATGCTAGTCTCTAAATTTTAGAGATCAATTTTTTCCTTCTCTAAATTTAGTGACGGAATGTTTGTCTCTATTATAAAATTAGAGACCAAATTGCTACGAAATAGAAACGGGTTATATCAGTCTCTAACATTCGGTTGCTATTTCGTCACTAATCGGATACTAATGATATAAACAATATTTTTACCAATTTCATCACCATTTTTGAATTACCGATGGACATAAAGATAAATTATTATGATATTAATATGTGATTTTATCGTTTATTTTTTCGGATACGTTTTAATTTTTTTTATAATTATTAATTAGTAGGTAAATATATTGTCATTAGGATTCTAGGTAGAATTATTGTGTAAATATTAGTTTCTTTATTGGTTTAGATGGTTGCTTTTTTAATATGGAATGGAAAATGAGTTTTATTCCCAATTTGTATCTCTTTCCAGGTATTATTAAAATCAATGGAGTTAGACCAAGTGTAATTGTTGTTCTTCTACCACGCTTCTCATCAGTTGGTAATCAGAGACAATTACAATCGTCAATGATGATTCTAAGGCGTCAACTAGTGTGAAATACTTTTTTATGAGGAGTTGCATGAAGACGATTTTATGCAAATCCACCAACAAATCGATTTGTTGGCAATTGATTCCATATTCATTAGTAGTTCTGATGTATTGCCAATTTTAGATGAGAAGATTGATCCCAATATTTTATTGAGGATCTATGTTTTTCCATCAATCATATTTGAATTATTCTCGTATGAGATTGGTGATGGTAGTTATGATGACCCACCAATTTTTGATGAAGAGATTGGTGGTACTTTTCTGGAGACTATCCATGGTGGTTATGCTGGACCACCAATTTTTTATATAGAAAATAAGGATTGTTTTTCGGCATTGTGGATAGTGGTTACGAAAATCAGCCACTTTTTATTACAATATATGTCGATACATTTTAAGATGTTTTTATCCTCAATGATGAAAGTTGTGTCTACTACATTTATCCTTCTTGTTATGGTGCAAGAAGTCGTGGATATTGTTATTGCTGCGAATTTAAGGATACTCACGGCTGCTTATGATGAGCTCGGCCATAATTCGAGGGTAAATTATTTTTAGGGAGAGGAGAATGATGTGCATAAAAGACAAATTATTAGAATATTATTTGATTTCATCTTTTTATTTGTTTGGATTTTTTTTCATAATTGTATTTATAATTATCAATTTAGTAGGTAATTATATTGCCATTAGTATTCTACGTAGAAATATTATTATAAATAGTCGCCTTCGTTATTATTTTAGATAGTTGATTTTTTAATATGAAATAAAAAATAGGGTGTATTCCCAATTTATTTATCTTTTCGGGTATTCTTATAATCAACGGATTTAGACTATGCCTGTTATTATTCTTCCCATGTTTCTATCTGCATGAATTAGCCTTTGATTAGACCTCTGTACTTTCTCTCGGACTCCAAGCCACAATGCAACTTTTACTCTGCACTTTCAATGAATCATTTTGACTTGATTTCTTTGATAGTTGTTTAAACAGTCACGGTCTCCAGAAGAAATAGTTGTTCAATACTCTTTAGATGTCTTGCAGCAATGATATTAATTAGTGTCTTTCTTTAGTCTATATGTATATGTGTAACATCTTTTTTCTCTCTCCTTGTCTTTCTTGTATAAGTAAATTTTCTTTGTATCTGGCTTGAAGACTTTGTATTTGTAATCTTTGTGTTTTTTACTATAATAAAAAACATCTATTTTGTTCCAAAAATGTTAAAATAAAATAGAGTAACTCTTGACAGTTATTTTGATTGGCATGTTATGGAGCTTCTAAATTTTTAGTTCAAGGCAATTTAAAAATACCCTTGATTTCAAAATATTGATTGATTCTCCATTCTTAAAGGAATTATGTCAAACCCCTCTATGTTTAAGAAAACCAAACATATGAAATCACTACAAGAAAAATTTAAATTAAAGATGAAAAAAATTCGTCTCTAATCACATGATATATGTCTCCAAACTAAAGTAGTGACATAATTGAGACGAAATGTTTGGTCTGTAAATGCTAATCTCTAAATTTTAGAGATCAATTATTTCCTTCTCTAAATTTAGTAACATAATTTCTATCTCTATTATGAAATTAGAGACCAAATTACTATGATATAAAGATGGGTTATATCCATCTCTAATATTCGGTTGATATTTCGTCATAAATCGGATACTAATGATATAAAAAATATTTTTACCAATTTTTGTCACTATTCTAGTTCTATTTCATTTTTATTTATTATGAAGTATGTGACATCCAATGATGAAAAGAAGAAATCTGAAAAGGAAGAAAAATTGCAGTCTCAAACAACAACAGTTTTGAAGGTGCCTTTGACAACGGTTTTTTGTCAAATACAACATTTTTTACAGTAATAACTGTCAAAACCGTTTTCAAATGCACGCGTTTTTCCAACAGCTTTCAGTTCATTTTCTGGGCAGTTTTCTTTGATACCAAGATGAATATATTATTTGTATCTCATTGTAAATTATTTCCACTGATTCAAATCAACAATCATAAAGAGAGAAAATGGATAGATAGAAAGAGAGATGGGCAGTTAAGCTTAAGAAAACGCCCTAGGATAGAGGTGTTTCTTGGAGTGGTTTTGAGCTCATTCTTCTTCTATGATCTGTACCATTCCTCCTCAAGTTCTTAGTGGATTTTGATGCCCTTCTCCTAGACGTAGGCATCTTGCCGAACCACATATATCTTGTCTTCTTTACATTGCATTTCAATTCTTTAATTATCATTAAACTGTGATCATATTCACATACACACACTTTACTTTAATTTTCCTGTATTGCTTTCTTCTTTGTTTGTTTCTATTTGTATTCTCTTTTTCTGGTTACTTTGAAGGTTCTTGTGTGTTTCGGAGTCCAATTCTTAACAAGTGGCGCCTTCTATGGGAAGCCAAGATCAACACAAAATATCTTCCACAAGGTTTGAAGTAGAAAGGTTCAGTGGCATAAATGATTTTGGTCTCTGGAAGATCAAAATGAGAGCTATGTTGGTCCAGCAAGGGTTATGGGATGCACTCAAGAGAAGGAGAAGAAAGATGATGATAAGGACAAGAAGGAGAAGAAATATGCACAAGATATTGCCAAGAAAGAGGAAACAATGGAGAAAGCACACAGTACTATCATTTTATGGTTGGTGATAAGGTTCTGAAGGAAGTAGCTCATAAGGAGACAAAATTTGATGTTTGGGCAAAGTTAGAAGGCCTGTACATGACAAAGTCCCTTGCAAATAGATTACATATGAAACAAAGGTTATACTCCTACATGATGGTGGATGACAAAGGGATTGGGGATCAACTGGATGATTTCAGTAAGTCTCTAGATGATCTAGAGAACATTGATGTGAAACTTGAGGATGAAGACAAAGCAATCATCCACTGTTGGGGACAAAACAATGGTGATGAGAAGTTGGCATCAGACTCCAGTTAACCGACGTGACGCCAGAGGCCATAACTACCAAAGCCTACAATATAGGAAGTGGTGGTAGACCAAGTCAGCATTCAGACAGCACTATCCTCGAATATAGGGAGCAGTTGGAGACTCAGTCCACTCCTCAACTACCCAACCCAAGGGGGGACGAATGTGGACTCCGGATTGACCCTGTTGACAAAGTGCATGGCCAGGCCACTCACCACTTATCCGGTCAAGCCTAATTCTAGGAGGGTTCCTTGATTCTCTCTAACGACAAAGACTTATCTATTAAAGACCAAGTATAAAAGACCATTCCAGAGGAGGGCACGAGCTTTCTACACACTGTACTTTAGCATTATTCTTTGTATTTACTTTTAGCAATCACTCGAGCATTGTACTTGTAATCCAACGAATCACTAGTAGAACGGTAGAATCACTCTACCTGATATTTTTACCCATCTTCATTGGGGTTTTCCACGTCACCAATTCTCGTGCATTGTCTTTATTTTTTTCTTCACATTTTTATTGCTTTATTGTTTTAATCTAGTCACTAATCGTCCCAACCAAAGGTCGCAACCCTAAGTAAAATTTGGCATAAACAGTTTGGCGCCGTTTGTGGGAATACGGCTAGATATCAACTCACGAAATCTACCTTTCCAAGAGTGTCCTTCCACCATGGAATCTAGAGATATGACCCAGGAACAAATAAAGGCAGCCTTTGATAAGGCTCAACAGGAATTGGTTGCTGCTAGAGAGGCTAACGAAAGATTAACCAGGGAGAATGCAAGCTCCAAAAAATCCATGGAAGATTTGCAGAAGGAGCTGGCGTTGGCCAACAACAAGCATGGGGGCGCTCGACACGGCAGATCGCGTATCCCTCACGTACACTCTCTCGAAGATGATATAAGCACTGAGAACGACACTGAGGAAGAGCCGCTTCAAGAGGACGCCACTGAAAGCGAGCTCACGGCCCGACGCCTGGCATCAATCGAGAAGCAGAAATTCAGGATGTTAAGGATGATGACCAGGCTGCCCAAAGTCCCGACGCCTATCACCACTAAAGCTCCCGATGAATACACTACAACTCCCTTATCCAAGGAGATCGACAAGGCTGACATACAAAGGAAGCTTTCACTACCCCTTTACAATGTTGTACGACGAGACAACCGACCCCCAACAACACGTCGATCACTACAAGCAGAAGATGTGGAAGGCTTCGATCCCTTACGACCTGTGGGAAGCTTGCAAGTGCAAGTCATTCGGAGCTACCTTGACTGGACCAACGTTAACGTGGTTAGGTAATCTAAAACCCGGTTCAATTAATAATTTTGCTGACTTGATTAACAAGTTTTACGAGTAATTTGCAAGTAGCTGGATGCTGAACAAGCAAACAAGCAACCTGTACCGAATCGTCTAGAGACCTCAAGAGACTGTCAAGGCCTACTTCGGGAGGTTCAACACAGAGATGGTAGGGATCAAAGGGCTTGACGTCAGGGACTCATTCCGGATTCAGAGTTGTACAAGGACATCACAAAATACCCTTGTGCTACTTTTGAGGATGTCAGTTCTATGGCATTGGCCTAAATACGGTTGGAGGATGACCAAGCCAGCTGGAACCTAGGTCGCCCGCATCATTTTGTCAGCAACTAAAAAGCTCCCACTCCTCGATGCAACAATTGGCATCACCAACCATATGAGAGGCCACGCACGGAACATGTTATCCACCATGTCCTAGACGCTTCCCCGCAGGACCAAGAAATCACTTGCCCAGACATTGAGGAATATGGCTTCGACGTCAATGTCGAAGGAGTTGCAACGCCCTAGAATCCATGGGGCCAAAGGTAAGATGGCCAAGAAAGAGCGACAAGTCCTCAACCAGTAAGGATTAGTCAAAATGGTGCGCCTTCCATGACGACCATGGACATCGAACGGAAGACTAAGGAAAAAGGTAGCATACCTGCTGAGGAAAGGACACCTGAAGCATCTGCTCAGCGATAGGCAGCAAGCGACGCTCAGTAAAGTGGCGACCGTATAGCCTCCTCCTAACCCTCCGGTCCCCACAAAGATAATTAACGTTATTTTTTGTGGTTCATATATTTGTGGACTAACCTATTCTGCAGCTAAGAGGATAGCCGCGACAGCTGCCACGTCCCTGACTATTCCAAAAAGTGCTAGAGATCCACAGGAACGGAAGCTGGAAGCGATGGCGATCACCTTTGATGATAGACTGGTGATAACACTGCTGATCGGAAACTTCATGCTGAAGAGGGTCCTAGTAGACGGTGGGAACTCAGCCAACGTTCTGTTCTAAAACACTCTAGAAGACATGGGACTCACCGACAAGGATGTCGTCACAAGGTCCACCGTGCTGGTAGGCTTCAGCGGTGAGATATTAAACACTATCGGCGACGTCAATTTGCCTACTTTACCGGGGGCATGAACTTACAGACAAAGTTCAATGTCGTCGACTACCTATCGGCATATAACACCATCATGGACAGACCTTGGATCCTCTCAGTTGAAAGCCGTCCCTTCTACGCTTCACCAAACTATCAAGTTCCCTACCCCTTGGGGTGTCCAGGAAATCAAGTAGTAGCTAGGAGATGTGACAAGACTGCCCTTAAACCTAGCGTGATGTCTTTATCACAAATCCAGCAGGATCCGCAAGACCTGAGCGAACCGTCCGACTCGGAGCTAGACTGCCGACCGACCTTTGGATGAAAATCTTAGACTTCATCAGAGAAAATTAGGATTGCTTTGCTTGGTCACACGAAGATATGACCGTCATAGATCCCGATGTCATAACCCATAAACTAAACACCGACCACCCCGATCACAAGTCGGTCAAACAAAAGTGATAAAAGTTCGCCTCAGAAAGAAATCAGATCATCAACGACGAAGTCCAGAGGCTGATTGATGCTGGAACGATAAGTGAGGTGAAGTATCCAGATTGGGTGGCTAACGTGGTCGTTGTTGGCAAGAAGAATGGTAAGTGGAGAATGTGCATTGACTTTACAAATCTCAACAAGGCTTGTCCCAAGGATCCGTTTCCACTCCAACACATTGACGCGATGGTCGACACGACAGCTGGTCATGAACTGCTGACGTTCATGGACACATACTCCGGATATAACTAAATACTTATGCATCCTGATGACCAGGAGAAAACAACGTTCATAACGGATAGGGGAATATACTTCTACAAGGTTATGCCCTTTGGCCTGAAGAACGCAGGTTCGACGTACCAAAGCTTAGTGAACAAGATGTTCAGAGATATACTGGGCGACGTGATGGAGGTCTACATTAACGACATGCTCGTAAAATCTAGAAAGGCGGTCGATCACGTTGTGCACCTGAGGTAAGATTTTGACATTTTACGTCAGTACGGTATGAAACTTAACCCATCTAAATGTTCATTTGGTGTTTATGCTGGTAAATTTTGGGCTATATCGTGAAGCAAAGGGGGATTGAGGCCATTCCTGACCAAGTGCGCACACTGATTGACATTCAATCCCTCCGTAACATCAAGGAGACACAAAAATTAACAGAAAGAGTGGCTGCATTAAACCGTTTATCTTATGGTCGTCCGATAGATGTCATCTTTTCTATAGTATTTTAAGGAAAAATAAATGTTTCTTTTAGTCTGATGATCACGAAAAGGCATTACAAGAAGTGAAAAAAGACTTAATGTCGCCACCCCTCCTGTCAAAGCCAAAACCTAACGAAGTTTTGCAGTTATACATTGCGGTTAGCAAGGAGTCGGTCAGCGTTGTCCTAACCAGAGAAGATGATGACCAAGGCTAGTTGTCGATCGATTACGTCAGTAAGTCTCTGTTGGACGTAAAGACCAGGTATTCTTCCCTTGAAAAATTAGTTTTAGCATTGATAACTACATCTAAGAAACCTAGACATTATTTTGAAACTCACCCCATAGTGGTGATGACTAATTATCCTATCAAGTCTGTTTTACGCAAATCAGAACTTTCAGGTCGGATGAGTAAATAGAGCATCATGATGAGTAATTATGATATCAACTATCAGCCAAGGGCAGCCATAAAGTCACCAGCTCTAGCTGATTTTGTTCGTTGATGGTTCATCAAACTAGAGAGATGCAGGGCTTGGCATTGTATCGAAGTCGCCACAAGGGGCAGGATAGTACAGTCAATTTGCTGCGACTTTAAGGCGACGAACAACGAAGCAGAATATGAAGTTTTGATCGCCGAGATGATGGTCGCCAAGGACTTGGGGGCAACAGGACTCCACATCTACATCGACTCACTTATGATCGTCAGCCAAATGACTAGGGAATTTGCAGCCAAAGACTAAAAAATATCAGCATACCTGGAGTTAGCCAAACAAAAAGCCCCGCATTTCACCCCATTTTCCATTCAACAGATTCCTAGAGACAAAAATGCTCAGGCCGACACATTAGCCAACCTTGGTTCTGCTTTGAAGAACTCGCCATTCAAGTCAATCTCGTTCGTCCACCTGGAAAAACCTACCGTTGATAGAGACGACAATCCTGACGTCGCGACAATCAATGATGGCGACTGTTGGACCAAACCTATATTTGATTTCCTCGCCAATGATGTTATGTCAGACCACAAGTTGGACGCCATAAACTTAGATTTAAAGCATCACATTACCATATTAGGGACGGAACTCTCTACCATAAGTCGTCGACGGGACTTTTGCAGTGATGCATCAAAAAGTATGAGCAGCAGTCCATCCTCAGTAGCCTTCATGCTGGGATATGCAGCAGTCACATTGGGGGCAGAGGCCTATCAAATCTAGCCAAACGCCAGGGTTGCTTCTGGCCAACCATGCACGAGGACGTCGTCAAACATGTGACCAGATGTGATGGCTGCCAAAGGTTCGCCAACATGATCCACAAGCCGTCGGAGTTGCTACACCAAACACTTACTCCGTGGCCCTCCATGAGATAGGGTATGGACATCGTCAGCAAGCTGCTAGTAGCTTCAGGCCAATGTGGATTCATGTCTGTGCTTACGGACTATTTCTCCAAGTGGATAGAGGGTCGTCGCCTTCAAGCAGGTCACAGATAAAGAGGTCGCTTATTTTTTATGGATTAACATTATTTCAAGTTTGGCATACCCTCGGAAATTATATACGGCGATGGGTCCCAATTCATAAGCGATGGGACACGTCAGTTTTACCAAGAGTTCGGGATAAAGTTAAGTATGTCCACGCTAAGATACCCACAAGCCAATGGCAAAGCAGAATCCAACAACAAGTCAATCATTGGAGCATTGAAGAAACATGTCCAAAAGGCCAAGGTAAGATGGGCTGATGAACTCCCAACAGTCTTATGGGCTAATAGAACCACGCCCAGGATGGCGACGGGCTAGACACCATTTTCCTTGGTCTATGGTTGTTTAGCTACCTAACCGTGGAGGTAGACTTTCCAACAGCAAGGTTTAGACTGATGACGCCAGAAAGGAACGTCGAAGAAGTACAAAGCGACTTGGATGCGATAGAGGAGCTTAGGGAAACAGTGGTCCTCAAGATGGCAAAACAATAATAGATTGTTGCAACGAGCTTCAACAAGAACTTCAGGGCTAAGGTGTTCAACGTTGGAGATTGGGTCCTGCGAAAGACAGTCCTGAACACCAAAGATCCTGTCGAAGGTAAGCTGGCGCCACCTTGGGAGGGTCGCTACCAAATCGTTAAGGTAGTAGGCAAGGGAACCTATTGACTTAGCGACAAGGAAGGTAAGCCTGTCCCTAGCAGTTGGAACGCCGCAAACCTCAAGCTCAATCACTTCTATCGACCTTGCAGTATCATGAGGTCATATTTAAATTTAAGTTATTTCCTTTCATCGTTAAAATTTATTTTGCTATCTGCTGCTTTCAATTTCATCATTTAGAGAACCCCGTACAGACTTAAGCATCGGACAGCCACTGGCGGTATCTTTACGGATGTCTATTTTGCAGAAATATGTACAACTGTAAGCATCGCGACGTGAGAATCTTCAGCAACAAAAACCATGGTTAAAAATGTTACGATTGCACTATTATGAGTTATGCATAACGACAACAGCCACGCCAATACACCAAAATAAAGGTCGGCAAAGCTAGCATTCCAAAAGTTAAAAACCACGCTAGGGCTAAGTTATGAGTGTAACATCTGATGCCAAACACCTGCCGCAAGGCAACATCCGCATGACGCAAGACGCTAGCGACGCAAGGGATATTGGCGGTACAACGTAAGAGATGGTCATCACAAATCTTTATGATCGACGAAAAAATATAAGTTTGCACGTCAACTCCGACCATCTCACGACGAACCCTAACGTCAGAATCCTTCCGTTATGTGGATCCAACAACCATTTTTTAGTCCTACCACAATCATCTTAAAGACCTCTGGCGATGGCATTATCGCAATACCAACATTGGGATACTCCTGATCGAATCTATCTCCGTCTAAGTTGCCAGATTGTGGCATCAGAATTTGGTCAAACGACATCACTACACCGACGTCAGATTGACCTCAACATTCCTACAATAGCTAAGTTGATATTCCTAGAGCATACACAACAAAACTTAAAGAAACATCCAAAGAACATCAACGATAGCACGGGGAAATATTTTCAAACATCGACATAAAAGATATAGTTCAAGTCACTCCCATGAGTGACGCAAAAAGACAATAGAAAAATAAAAATTGTTTCAACCCACTCCTCTAGTGGGGGCAAAAGTTTAACAAAATATTTTTTAAACCACCAGGGAGGTCAAGCAACATCTATAGGCGGTGTTGCAGTGATGCTCTTGTCCTTTGGCACTTCCAACTCAGCCGTCGAGTTGTGGACCCTATCACCTCCAACCTTGGAGACATCCAGCAGGTCCGCCTACGCGCTGCCACGGCAAGGTAATCGTCGATCTCTTGTTGAGGGTTCCATCCGCTGGAATTGCCGTCCAAGTACTCCTTCATCAGTTTTGCCCTAGTCTTCAGCACCAGCTCCGCCTCCATATCCAGCTTAGCCTCCCGGAGAGCGTCGAAGTCCTCTTGTAAGCTCTGGAGGGCAGCGTCCTTTCTCTTGATGAGCTCCTCCTTCTTGTCAAAACGCTTCTTGGTGTTTGCCAGTACCGCACTAACGAACCTCTAGTCAGTCTCCGCCTTGTCTGCCCTTGCGATTATCCTGGTCATCTCGATGTCAGATGTAAGGGCTTTGGCCCTAGCCTCCCGCAGCTAGTCCTCAAGCTGGTCGATGCATCGACGTGCTCCTTTCTCACTAGGATGCTCTGCAAAGCCTGCGCTAGAAAACAAACCTTAGGCAAATCCAAATGCTACAAGAGAAAAATTCAGAAAAAGGCAACACTCACATGAAGATGAAGCGTGGCAGTCTCCGTCATGACATCAGTCAATCTCATGGTCGACAATTACCTACGGGGTTTGCTCCTTCTCGTCTAAAAAGCTGGATGGGACCGTGATAAAATACTCTCCACTCGGGGCTAGGGCAAGGTCAATCTTGGACTTCTTCTGCTGGGAGGGCTGCGACGGAGCCTTCCCGATGCTGGCGGGGGTCTTGGGCGATGACGTCGCTGTCTTCTTCGCCACGGCCCTTGTCATCACTTCCTTCGATGCCACCTCCCGCTTCCTCTTCAACCTCTCCATCATTTCCTCTTTGCTCTGCTCGGCCACCATTTGCTTGGCCTTTGATGATTGGCTTGCACCTTCTGCATAAAGATATCAAGGGACAAGTGTTATCTTTCAAGACTCGCCGACATAATATGAGCACGAAACAGGAACTCCTATCTCAAGTGGTGGGACGAGACTAAGTTAGGCAAAAAACCTGACCTACGGACGGCCACCCACCTTAGAGCCAAGAACCTGCCTCTCCCAACGATCATTTTTTCATAAACATAAACCACTCCTTCCACCATATATTGTTTACCCTCGTATTCCAAACTAGGGTATTCTTCTTAGACCTATTGAACAAGGTGTATCTACCAAAGTTTTCCTTAACCTTATAACTATACACCAAGTCGGAAAAAGTTAAGGGTTCCTCCCAATCTTGGGTTAACTTGTTAATTGTGACCGAGATGCACCACACCAACGACATTTCTTTACTCGGGCTTAAACCTAGGGTCTCCATGAAAGATCGACTAAGAGGGGTAAATGGAAACTTATACCGGGCGTCGAAAAAAGGTACTTGTAAAAGACTACGAAGTCCTCGGGGTAGTCCTCCAGCTTCATTCCAGCACTAAGAACCACCACGCGAGCACTCTCCAGCATTCCCGTCGTTGTCAAAAAACTGGACACCGCCTCCTCACTCATTCTCGAGTCAGGATTTTCCCCCTCACTCGACATGGCTTTCTCTCTCTCTTATTTTTTTCTCTTTCTCTAACGCTCTAATGGAAAATTGAGACCTATTAGCAGGTTTTGAATCTAGGCATGAAAGTAAAATCGATAGAGGCAAAGATGGATATTACCTCGACAGGAGCAGTTGCAAAGGCAAAGAAACTGCCGAAATTTCTCGTGCTCAGACTTTGGGAAGAAACTTTATCTCTCTGTTTGTTCTTTCCTTTTGAAATAATGTAAGTCTGAGAGAGAAGTGGGAAAACATGAAGTTATAGGTGGTTCGTTTGAAATTTTTAAAAAAAGATTTGATGTGATCTAGATAGGGGCAACGCCGCCCTTGTTTCTAGCATACTTGAAGTTTAATCATTGTAGGTCTGGGAAAATGTCCCATCAAAGCTGATGTCGCATGGAAAAATTGGGAGCAAACTATTGGAGACAAAAACTGGTGACGAGAAGTTGGCGTCGCACGCCAGTTAACCGACACGATGCCAGAGGCCATAACTACCAAAGCCTACGATTGAGGAAGTGGTGGTAGACTAAGTCAGCATTCAGACAGCACTACTCGAATATAGGGAGCAGTTGGAGACTCAGTCCACTCCTCAACTACCCAGCCCAAGGGGGGACGAATGTGGACTCGGGATTGACCCTGTTGACCGAGTCCATGGCCATGCCACTCCTTCACTTTTCCGGTCAAGCTTAATTCTATTAGGGTTCCTTGATTCTCTCTAACGACAAGTACTTATCCATTAAAGACCAAGTATAGAAGAAGATCCTCCAACTCAAAAGGAATTTGATATCTCTTGGCTTGTTAGAATCTAATGGCTATAGTTTTGAGTCAAATGATGGGATTCTGAGCATTATGAGAGGTCCAAAACTGTCATGAAAGGTTTTAGAAAGCAAAGTTTGTACTATCTGTTAGCTAAGACCATCATAGGTGGTTTGGAAGCGACTTTGCTGGATCAATCAAGATTATGGCATGAGAGGCTTGCTCATGTCAGTAAGAAGTGATAAGCTCCAGAAACAAGGGTTGTTAAGTTGCTCAGGGAACATCCCTCAGAAACCTTGTGAGGAATGTATACTAGGAAAGAGCAAGAAGTTGCCATATCCAGTGGGAAAGATGAATACATCTGCAGCTCTAGAGTATGTGCATGCAGATTTATGGGGACCTTCAAGAATAGAAACTCTTGGGGTCGGAGATATTTCCTAAGTTTGGTTGATGATTATTCCAGGAAACTGTGGCTGTTCATTTTGAAAAACAAGAGTGATGCATTATCAAAATGCAAGGAATGGTGCATGGAAGTGGAAACTTCAAAGTCAACTCCCCTTAAATGTTTGAGAACAGATAATGGTATGGAGTTTATGTGTGGAGAGTTCCAGTCATTCTGCAAGAATAAGGGGATTAAAAGATATAGAACTGTCCCAGGTAATCCTCAACAGAATGGCTTGATTAAGAGGATGAACATAACTATTTTGGGAAGACTAGCTGGAACCAAGGGAATTGAAGTGTGTAATGATGGGATATCCATCAGGAACCAAAGGATACATGTTATAGTGTTATGACCAAGGAGTTAAGAAAATAATTGTGAGCAGAGATGTGATATTTTGATGAGGGAAAGATTCCCCTCTCATCATCTGTTGGTAAGGATAAAGGCGATGAACCTCAACTTTCACAGAAAACTAGTTTTGAGGTGGGGTCTCTAGAAAAACAAGATTTACAGGGTCATGAAGAACAAATTTCAAATACAGACAGTTTGGATGAGGCTGATCATGAGGAAACTGCAGAGCCACGTAGCTATGGGTTAGCTAGGGATAGAGTGAGAAGAGTAATACAACCACCAATAAGATATGGTCAAGCTGACATGATTTTATATGCACTACATGTAGCTGAGGAAATTGACTATGATGAGCCCAGTAACTATAAAGATGTTATAGGAGGGCCTTAGAAGGACAAATGGATGTTGGCGATGCAGCATGATCTAGAATCCTTAAATACGAACATAACTTGGATATTGGTAAGAAACCAAAGAATTAGAAGCTGGTTAGTTGCAAGTAGATCTTTAAGAAGAATGTTGTATCTGTTGTGGAGAAACATGTGAGGTTTAAGGCCATATTAGTAGCAAGGGGTTTTACTCAAAGAGGAGTTGATTTCAATGAGATATTCTCTCCTATAGTGAAGCATTGCTCTATCAGAATTCTGTTGTCAATGGTTGTACAGCAAGATATGCATCTTGAGCAGTTGGATGTGAAGAAAACTTTTCTCCATGACATAGCCTGAAGGTTTTATTCTTTCAGGAGATGAAGATACTGTTGGGTTGAGGCATAGCTCAAGGAAGTGGTACATGAAGTTTGATGAGCATATGAGGAATATTGGATTCTGTAGATCTGAGTATGACAATTGTGTTTACTTGAGAAAAGTTGATAATCAACCAGTGGCATTTCTACTCTTGTATGTTGATGATATGCTGATTGCTAGCAAAAATATGGATGAGATACATATGCTCAAAGGAGAGTTAAAAGTCAGAATTTGAAATGAAGGAGTTAGGAGAAGCTAGCGGGATACTTGGCATGGATATAATCAGAGATAGGAAGAGAGGTTGCTATGGCTTACACAACATGAATACATTCCGAAAATATTGAAAAAGTTCAATATGACTGAGGCAAGGTTATTATATATTCCTTTGGGCATTGGATGCAAGTTAAGTGAGGATCAAAAGCCCAAAGCTGAGGAAGAAAGGAAGCATATGCAGAAGATTCCATATGCCAGTGCAGTAGGCAACATCATGTATACAATAGTGTGAACAATGCCTGATTTGGCTTATGCAATCAGTGTGATAAACAGGTTTATGAGTGATCCAGGAAATTTTTATTGGGAAAGTTTGAAAAGGTTGCTCGGATACTTGCTAGGAACTGCAAGTATTGGCCTTAAGTTTGAGAGAGTGTCCAAGGATGATAATATTGATTCTCTGATGGGCTTTGTTGACTCTGACTATGTAGCAAACATAGACAACATGAGGTTACAATCTAGCTATGTTTTTACTCTATATGGTACAACTATTAGTTCGAATTCACAGCTTCAATCTGTTGTGGCTCTATCAAGAACATAAGTTGAATATATGGTAATGACAGAGGCAGTCAAGGAAGGGTTGTGGCTTAAAGGCTTGCTGGGTGAGTTAGGCAATCATCATGGATCAGTGTGTATCAATTGTGATAGCCAAAGTGTTGTATCATATATGTTTGGCAAAACATCAAGTGTTTCATGAGAGATCCAAACATATAGATGTAATGCATTTTGTAAGGGATCAAGTGAAAAAGAGAGCTGTGAGAGTGGTGAAGGTTTGCACTAAGCATAATATTGCAGATGCTTTAACCAAGATAGTACCATCTTTAAAGTTTGAGTATTGCTTAAGGTTGATAAATATGATTTCTCAAGTTTGAGAGGTTTTGTCCCAAGGTGGGGCATGGATGGAAGGGAGCAATGAATAGTTCACTTGCAGTGGAGGTTAAATGGTTTGAGTTGAAAGTGGGAATTGTGAAGTATGTGACATCAAACATTCAAGTTATTGAATTGAAAAGAAAAGAAGAAAATCTGAAAAGGAGGAAAAATTGCAGTCTCAAACAACACCAGTTTTGAAGGTACTTTTGACTACGTTTTTTGTCAAAGACAGCAGTTTTGAAACTGGCAAAACTGTTGTCAAAGGCACGCACTTTTCCTACAGCTTTTAAGTTTATTTTCTGGGAAGTTTTCTTTGTACCAAGCTGTATATATTGTTTGTATCTCATTATAAATTCATTCCATTGATTCAAATCAACAATCCTATAGAGAGAAAATGGATAGATAGAGAGAGAGAGGCGATTAAGCTTAAGAAAACACCCCAAGATAGAGGTGTTTGTTGGAGTGGTGTTGAGCTCCATCTTCTGTGATCTGTATCATTCCTCCTCAAGTTCTTAGTGGATTTTGTTGCCCTTCTCGTGGACGTAGGCATCTTGCCGAACCACGTATATCTTGTCATCTTTACATTGCATTTTAATTCTTTAATCATCATCAAATTGTGATCATATTCACACATACACTTTACTTTAATTTTCTGTATTGCTTTCTTCTTTGTTTATTTCTGTTTGTGTTCTTATCTTCTGGTTACTTTGGAGGATCTTGTGTGTTTTGGAGTCCAATTCTTAATAGTAACCGATATTATCCGTTTCTAATTTCCATTTCTAAGATGAAATTTTTTTTGTAGTAAAAAGTAAAATGAATAATAAAAGCCCCAATGTCCATCAAATAGAAAATGGATCTTTTCACAAACTAAAAGCTCTTGTGCTGGATTTAGTCAATCATAAAAGAGGTTGGTACATCATAGAAGAAATTTGTGCACAATTTCCTAAATACGAGGAGACACTAAGGCTGTGTTTGCTTGGGTTTCAGCACAGCAGGTTTCAGACGGCCACAAACCCTACCGACAAGTTTGCGTAGGGTTTGTGCACAAACCCTTCACAAACCAGTTCTGAAAAAGTTTTCTCTCTCCAATTAATTACTGCCGTCTCTCTCTCCTCTCATTAATGTTCTCTCTCTCTCCTCTCTCAAAAATTTGGACGTATTTATTGTACTC
Source organism: Ajuga reptans (assembly GCA_032274785.1). Taxonomy (NCBI): domain Eukaryota; kingdom Viridiplantae; phylum Streptophyta; class Magnoliopsida; order Lamiales; family Lamiaceae; genus Ajuga; species Ajuga reptans. Next base: position 18,556 of record JAUEKW010135519.1, read on the forward strand.
TCTCTCCTCTCACTTACCCTCTTGTTTGACTGTCCACTTCCTCTCTCTATTTCCTCTCTCAAGCTCCAGAAGAATAGTATGTACAAGATCTTAATTTTATTTTAGTTAAAAAATAGAAGCTCAACAAGCGGTAAAGAAGAACGGAAAACTCAAACTGAAACTTACCACGACTCTGAGGCCCCATGATGGCGACGATCGCATACGAGGGGCCGCACTGGTGAAGCTTGATAAAATCCCGTAAACCGGCAGCATTGAATTCTCCGTCGCCGAAAATCATTTGGGTGGGGCAGGAATTTCCATCGGTACTGTGTGTGGTGTGTGAGAATTGACGAAGGAGTTTCAGAGTGTTTATAAGTTTTTCGGATTAATGTGACCGTTTGTATAAGTTTATAAGAGGAGAAGAAGGTTGTATAATTTATTATCTTCTTTAATGTACAATTTATTAAATGAGTTTGTTCCCTAAATTATTTTTTTAAAAATAACAATCACATACCAATGACCTTTGTTAACAAAAGAATATTTTCAATTGTTATTTGAAAGTTTTACAAAAAAAAATATGGTTTTAATATTTAATATTAAAAAACGTATTTTTTTTTGGTAATTTTCTTTTTCGATTTTTTTTCAGCAATAATAGATTTTCAGAAATTAAAATAATTAATTAATTTATATAAATATGTATGTTAAATTATTTTGTAATATTTAAATTTATACAAAATAACTAATTAAAACAAACAACACATTACCAATCAATCTTTACAAACTATCATCAATCAATCACAATTCTCATTACTACTTTAATCATTACACCAATAATTAATTAACAACCTCTTACAAACATCACATCTCCTTTTACAATTAAATATAATATATCTACCCACAAACCCTTTCTCAACTACCCACTCAAACACAACAATTTTACATCACTCAGCTACTTTTCTCAGCTGGTTTCCTTCAGTCAACAGTGTCTCAGCAGCCTTCAAACTCATCCAAACACAGCATAAGAATATTATATTATATATAGAATGAATATTATTGTTTATAACTTTCTGTTGTTATTTTTATTATTATTACTGTTATTATTAATTGGGTATCGAACAAATTTGTTCACGAGCTTTTAATGAACAAGCCAATCATGTTCAAGCTCTGTTCATTTATAAAACGAGCTCAAAAATTTGTTCATTTATTTAAATAAACGAGCCCGTTAACGAGCTGTTCAACGAAAGCTCTGTTCGTTTACAGCCCTAAACACGTTCATATATATATGCAATTTACAATTTAAGACCATAATTAATGTTCATGAAATTTGATTGGCTCAACCCACTTTAATTTGCTATATACAAGGACAGATTAGAAACTCTAGTCAGGGACTCAATTAATTCTAATTTATTTTAAAAACAAATTATAAATTAATACTAATCAATATGTTCCTACATTCACATAACCAATGATATAATTAACGATATATTAAAATAGACAAATGTAAAATCTTAATGTTAGCAAGCAAAAAAAATAAAATGTGACTCCGTATTAATTTTAGGAAGCAGAAAAGAATATATGCGACTCCGCAACTTACGTGTGTTTGATAACCGGTGAGCTCACCCTGATTAGGGTGAGCTCAGTACAGGTGTGTTTGGCAGATGTCCGATTAGCTCAGCATCCCTCACCCTTTAATTAAATAACCCCTTCCCACTTCCCAATAATAACAATAATAATTATAATAATAAGTATAATAATTATTATAATTATAATAATAACAATAATAATAATAATAA
>JAUEKW010135520.1:0-11619 GCA_032274785.1 Ajuga reptans
CAATTATCAAATTCATATAAAATCGATAACACAAATAAGTCTAGGAATAAAATTAGAAAAACGTCACGAAATTAATATCAAAACAAATAATATTTCAGGATCCACATCCCTTCAAACTAGAATTAAAGAACTAGCCGCACGTAGCGGTGATAAAAAAACATAAATGAAATATCCCAAAACATAAACTAATTAAAAGGCAAAAAAGAAAAGCAAATTCTTCCCTGAAGACGGCGCACCAAGTCTGCTCCTCTCCCAAAATCAATTCTCTCCTCCAAAACTAAATCATGGCTATAAATAGCCATTGTGCGTCTACGATTTGAGAAGCAAATAAGGTCATGGGCTTTTACTTTAGAAAGTCAAATATAATAGGTGTAATTAGGCCTTTTCCATCACTATTGGAAACTCGGGCCCATTTGTAGTCGAATTAGGTCCCAATTACGGGCCTTCACACTGTGTCACCTAGTGTTGGGATAAACTCGATACGTGCTAATCTTCTTGGTCCATAAATACTCCAAATTCGCTGAAATAATCAACAAAACAATACAAGGGAGTCATTCGGCCCAAAAGTGAAATAAATAGAAAAATGCAATGTGCAATCACTACAATGTTAACAATATTACCTTATTAGCCTCTAAATGAATGCACATTTTCCTACCTATCAGTACACAAACACTTCCATAGAGTGTTGAATGCGGTAATTAGGTTGCACCCTATTTTTCTTGTACGCCCAGAACCGATCGATGAGGACTGCACTGATCAGAGGTGGAAATGGTTCAAGGTATGGGTTATAAAATTGTAATTACTATTGATGAATGCAACGAAGACATGTGAGAATCATCATCACCACCGAGATCTACCACGGATGGGTTTCCCTCTTACCCATCTTCAGTGTCACTAGAAATTTGAATAACATAATGTTGGACGGGTACATCATTTGAAGGTGGGTTGTCATGTGGAGGTTCGTCCTCGAATAGTAGCTTTAATGCCTCAATAGACAATTCGCCTTCCTTTTTGTACGCCCAAACAAGTTGCTCTTCCTACACAGTATAAAAGCTCATTTACTGTTATTTCTTTAATATAGCAATAGAAATACATTACAAAATTCTTTTAAAGTTGTTTCATACCTCACATAGTCTGTCCCAAGTGTCTTATGATGCATAAACTCATTGTGACATTGGATGATATGTCACACCCTCACTCTTAATTAGCTTGTTGAAGGCGTTATAACGATATTTCAGCCTACGAGCCTTCGCAACACCAATCTTTGTGTCAAATCTGGATCCAAGTTGATGATTCACCTGTTCAATTGCTTCAAGAATAGTTGTTTGGTTGCGAAGACCAACGATCCAATTTCCAGCATAATAGTGATCGAGCAGACAAGCTATGAAAAACCTATCCACCTGCCTTGTCCATAACTCATTGAAGAAAACTTTATCTTGATAGTAAGCTTATGAAGGAATTTTGGGAGAAGCCATCATACAAGGTAAATTGAAATGTAAGAAGTGTTTGTATTTTCTGCATTTATTGTATGGCCTTATATAGAGGATACTTTTTTAAAATGTTTGTATCATTCATCCTTTCAGATCATTTATTTTTGTACATTAGGGTTTTGACACTTCAACACTCAATCTGGTACAATTACGAATACAAACACTAGTTAGTATTTTGGCATTATCATTTCTCAGTCAAATAATGCAATGAGCAAATAGGGAACTGATATGACACAGCCTTGGTGAAATAAAAAATGCATGTAAGACACTTCTTGATCATTTTAGCAGGCACGGTAGATATTGCAAGAATGGAGTACATGCTACATTATAAAATATACATTCCAAAACTATTTACATCCATACTCTGTCATACTTGGGAATACATGTACCAAAGGTGACCAAAAGGCAGTAACAAAGAAAAAAGCACCATATTATTAACCTAGGGTCCTAATTGGGGATATTTGTAGACAGCTTCAATTGAAGTACCAAATAGGCAAAGAAGAACAATTAGTAACCAACTACCCACCATAATTTATTTTCCCGCTTCCTCGAATCATCTTGTTGTTGGTACAAAATTCTTTCTCTTGCCTCTAACTGCTCGATGGAGGAAAGTAAGACAGACTCCCTACAACCTAGCACTTCGATGTTGGTCCGTTGGTCCTCGATTTGCAATAATAGCGTTGGAATCACTTCGGAACAAAGCTTACAGTTCGGGGATCAATCCATCCCCACACTTCACATTTAGTTGCCTAAATCAAATCAAATGTAAAATAAAGAGACAATGACATTATTCTTGCATATCATTAAACAATCAGAAGGGTAATGGAAGCATTGCAAGTGTGGGGCATGTCAATATTTTACCTCTGGGTTTGGACATTTAAAGAATCTACGATCCCGGTTTCTCGGAGTCTTCGACGTGAGAACTTTAACCGCAAGACCACAACTGCATATACTCGGTATCCCCGAGTTCGTAATTGAGGCTGATGCACCACTCAAATTTTGGCTGCTCACTGTCCAAATAGAATATGTAAGTGAAATAGTTAATATTTTCATTCTTGTTCATGTTGTTCGCACTTGATCCACCATGGAATCATTTGCTAATTTTAAGATAGTAAAATTAGTAAGATTTCTCAAACAGATAAAATGTTTAAGTAATCAACACCTGGAAGGTAGCAACAAATTCTAATTAGAAGACGTAATAAACTAAGCTAGGAAATTTTAACCATGTATCTGGCACATACTTATGAACCCGTCGATTTGAACGATGGATGGAAACAGAGACCCCCGCACAGGTCACTGAAGCGAAGAATATGTCCCACCATTGAAGAGGTGTTCGTCACACATGTTGGACTCCATCCCAGTTTGTACAAGTTGTGTCGCTGATTGTCTCCTTGTTCGTCGCCGTCGAGTGCCCTAGCTCAACCCCTATTCCCAAATTTGTTGTATTTGTTATTGTACCTTCTGTTCTAGATCCAACTTCTTCAAAGAAAGGGTTTTACACTTTGTTTCTTATTTTGTTTAATTGGGGGCATTTTCGGATGTTAAACCCAATCACCAATAATATCCTACCAAGTAAACAAAGGATAGTGATATAGGTTCAACCATATTCTGCTATAATCAAGTAAAGTAAACGCCGGATAAAAACGTAAAATTAATCACTATCATAATATTTATCCAATAACTAATCAATATAAGATAATCATATAATGCGAAGGAAACGGAATGACCGAAAGAGCCTATTCCACATTCCAAAAGGACAAAAAAAAAAATCGGAGCTCCAGCCCGGCCCGGCCCGGCCCGGTCCGGCACGTCCCGTCTCGTTACTAGTACAAGTATAGAGCACGTAATTCACGTTTCTCTCTCGCCAAAGGACCAGAGACCGATTTCCTCAAAATCCCTTTAGACTCTCGCCGGCGCCGTCAATCTCGTCGTCTCCGTGGACCACTGTTAGGTAATTCGCCGTCGCTCTCTCACCGATAGATTCTTTCAGTCTTCCTTATATTTATTTTACATGATAATTGAGCTAAGGAAAACTTGTTAGCTTGACTTTATTGAATTTTTTGTTTTTTTTGTTTTGTTTTGTTTGTTTTTTTTTTTTTTCTCATTTTGTCTTCCACCTCCAAGTTTGGATTATTTTCTGGTGTGAGAGTTTTTGCAATTAGTTTCATATGATGATAGTAGGTTTTTGCGTGGCTATCATTTACCTCCTCAATCCTATGCCGAATTCTAAGGCTCTGGCCAAACTTTAAAACGACCTTATTAAATTGGGAACAAACTGATTAACTGATATTCTAGCCCATCTACACCTCTTGTTAAAATTCCGAGCTAGACGCTCTGTCGTGGTTGCTGGGGTTTCGCGGATGGCCGTAAAGATTTAGGGATGCAAATCATTAATTTGTTGTCCGTGGTTTTCGGCTTAATTTGGTTGTTATGGCTGGTTATGTTATCTGGTATGGAACTGTTGTAGGATGCGGGCAAGTATATTTTTTGTTTGGTACAAAGATGGATGTTCACGCCTGCATTGTTTCGTATGACATTGTATTTTAATTTTTAGGAGATCTTTGAATAACGACCAATAATTGAATGTCAAATGCATTAATTGAAAGATTGGGTGTGAGTAGTGAAATGCTGCATGTTAAAGTTGGCATGTGTAATTTCGTAAAAAGTGAACAAGTAGTCTTCTATGATCGCCTCATTTTCATACCTTGTGGAGAACTGTTTGATTTCTGTTGTTTTCTTAATGTCAAAGCTGCTACTTTATATTTAGTTTTGCCTAGATTTATGGGTTGGTGTTAATAGCTATATATAATTTCATTATATGTTTTCTTTAGACCAAGTATGTTTAGTATGTTAGAGAGGGAATGTGAACTTTTTTAGTGCAATCATCTTTGTCCATTGTTATTCTGATAATTGATAACTTGGGTAGTCAAAAACACTACCATTGAGTGCTCAGAGTAATAAACTGAAAAAAAAATATAATAAAGATTTTCTCATAAAATTAGTGCGCTGGATCCAGAGTGAGAGTGTATAAAGATTTCAAATGCTTAAGAGTAAGAGCGGCTTAGCATTTTTATTTTCATTTTTACGTGTTTCTTCTGAGGGAAGAGTGGCTTAGCATTGAGAAAAAGAAAAAGAAAATAAGGAATATAAATTCATTCCCGCTATGCTTTAATTAACAAGATTACCATCATATTGAACTTGACAGGGCAAACCAAATTCAGGGTATTATTTAAATTTGCGACTGAGCATGAAGTCAGGTAAGCTTAACATAAATATTGGTAAAATAAAATGAGAAAAAGGAAAAAGGTTGTCTAGATAGCTGAGCCTTTTCTGGTGCTGCAGGTGAAGTTTTGTGGACATCCTACACTGAGCCATTTATTGATTCCTAAAGTGACATTGTTGAGGATGTCTGTGTTCAGACTAATGCTACATTATCCATTGTTATAAGGCAAACCCCCCTCCCCCCCCACCCCACACACACACACAAAATTAAAGAATTATATGCCAATTAGAGGTAACATGATGTGATTGAATCTTTAAACTCAGAAGTTGAATGCATAGGTCAACCTACCTTCAGAATTGTATTTGGTTGTTTGTTGCATTTTGTAAGCACAAAATTCCCTTGTTTTTAGTATACAATGGTTGACGAATGTGGATCATGCAGGGGCCGCACTTCCTTTGATGTTACACAAGTATGTTCATTTCAAGATTATTTTACTTAAAAAGAAACATTTTCCTAATTGAGCTGTTTACAAAACCATTTCTTCTTCTGCATCAAACATATTAGTTCTAAATTTAGTTACTTTTTAAAAACAGAAAGATCGATAGTCTATGTAATAATGAAAAGTGTGCTCATTGGTTATTATTTTGAAAGAGTTTGGATTCATGAACAATAAGTTTGTCGAATCCACGTAGAGAAGATGAATATACTTTGTTCCGGAATTATTAAATGGATGTCATTTACGTAGTTTTTTTTTTTTTTTTTTTTATTTCTTGCTAGTTTTTGGTGAGAAATTATTTGAAGTACCTACCACATCAACATCTGTAATTGGGTTATTAATATCTAGATTTGTTAAGCTTAAACCTTGTTCAAGTGATCAGTCAAGGGAAGTAACGACAGAAACATATTATTTCTTATCTAATCATTTTTCTGTTCTTTCATTATGCTTGTGCCAGTTTGAGTGCATCTTTATGTTTTCTCTCCAGTATGTCTTGGGTGCATGTCTGTCAGTGCTATTTCTTTGGGCATGCCAATTTTGCTTTCTGAATTATAAACCTGTTCTATCGTTCATGCTCTTTTGTTTCTGGACAATGTCCTGACTTTTCCAGACAAATTTGTGGGGTTCTGTTATTTGTATTTAAATCGCTAAATTCCAATAGTCCTTGTCGTAGTTTTACAGGTATTTGTTGGCTCAATGCTATGTTTACTGGTAATGTTCAGGAAGGAAGAAAATACGGTTTAGGATTAAAGATCTGTGGTGTTAGAGAAGAGTAACCCGGATCGTGAAGTAGGCTCTCGGAAAGGGTGGAGTTGGGTGCGTTGGGCTTGGATTGGGCAGAATTTCTAATTTTTCTGTATCTAAACTTGTGTACTATCTCAGCATACTAATTATTTGAAATTCTTGAGTACTTCCAGACTTTCATGCTACCAAACATTAGTGCAGCTTCTTGGACACTGCATTTCAGTTTCGATTCTGAGCACCTGAATCCTATGTCACAGATTTCAAGAACCCAGAAAATCAGCGAATTTTGTTTTAGAAGAGGGAATTGCTGCATTCTCTGTTTGCAAATAATCTGAAAAGAATAATTACAATTAATGGACTTGGCAGAGGTAGTGGGTGCCCAGAGAGGTAAGCTTCGGGTAAAGAGGAAAACCTTGGAGGCGGTGTTGCAGCAATGCCATTTGGCTCTCCAACAGCTTGCATCTGGATGCGATGATGACGATTATGAAGATGACAATGTTAACAGTGAACTCGAGGTTCGCCAAGACATAGAAGAGACCTCCTCTAACCCGACCACCTGTGACACTGACACAACTGAGGTGAAGGTTTCTCAATATCGTATCTGTGTTTTTGTTTCTTTTTCAATATTTATGCTTGTTCTAATGATCTATCTAAATGAGTCACATCTATAAGAGATTACTTTCTTTACTTAAAGTCGTAAACCCATAATGGTTTAATAAAATGAAGTTCATGAATGTGTCTCAAATAGGGTAATAATGGGTGCCTTTCTATATAATTCTTGCTTTAAGTCTACGGTTATGATATCTAAAAGTATTGACTGCATATATGATAAATCTTGTAATTTCTTTTGCCTTAAGTTATTGAGTACAGGAGTTCCAGATAGATTTTTTCACAAGCTAAATCTCATCTGCTTCTCCTGTTGCAGTTTTATGGCCTCTTGAAATCTGGTGTTGAATGTGCTGATTTCCTCAAGAAACTAGAACATGCCCAAGCATCTCTTCCAGAAAAAAATGCTGGTATGAGTTCAAAATTACTGGTGACTATAAAACTTACGTGTACTGTGTGTGACCCTTCTTGGGGTTTGGTAAAAGAATTAGACTTGATGGAGTATAAAGTGCTTTCACATGTTAAATGTAAATCTATCATGTGGATTTCCTTATTTTCACAATTTACACACTATTTTGTGTTCATATCATTTGTGTCCCCAGTAGATTCAGTGAGACCTCTGCATGACGAATTGATGGAAAGAAACACTGGGGCATTATTATGTTTTTAAGCATGATTCTGGAGTTACTATTTCTTTATAAGTTAAATTGGTTCTGTCACCATTGTTTTTAATACTCAAGAATGCAGAGGACAGCAGCTCCTGGGACATGGTCAGCGAAAATGACCTTTGGGAAGGTGGAAATGTTGAGTTTGAACCGGAAGATTATGTTTTGGTTGGGCAAGAAGATATAATGGATGGTATAGCATCATTCATGGCTGCATACCTGCTGTCCCTTAAACAAACTAAGGTTGGATTATTTTTCATTGTTGCTTGCCTATTTATGTGTCTAAAAGATCATTATTATTATATAACCTTGTAGATACTTTCTAAGACCTGTTTCTATTACATTTTAGATTTCCTAATATGTGGCCCACAACTTTGTCTGGTATCGGGTATATCGATCCTTTACTAAAGTTATTGGTTGAGAAGTTATTTGGCGGTTGGGAGGGGGGGTCGTAGAGTCATTTGCGGTTTCACGTTTGATTGTTAATCATGTTGTGTTGACCTTTTTAATCCTTAATCTTTTAACCATCAAGCTTGGCTATTCTTGTGTTTCGTAAGGGGTCCACTTTTGACTGGTTATTTTTTCTGTTTGTATCTTTTTCATTCATGCCATTTGAGAGTCTAGTAGAGCCACTTGATATTTGATTGATATTCATGTTGACCTTTTCAATTCTTTGTCTTATGAGTTATGATCGTCAAACTTGCTAATCTTGGAATGAAATGTTTGCTGATGCAGTCATGCTTTGACCTTACTGGTAATCAATCACAAATACAAGGTTTTGGTAAATCAATTTGATTGCAGAAATATATATCTCAAGAATTAAGGCATGTGATGTAGATTTAGATTCACTATGCACCCTATTTCATATATACAGGATAAGTCTGTTCTACAGCCCATATAAGGGTAGGCTGTAGGCAGTTGGACATGCTTAATAGTTGTTGTATAGAACTGTATATAAGTACGGTAATTGTGTTATAGGATAATAATTGTGAATTGATAATATAATAGAAAAAGATCTCTATACTTTACTGAAGTAAGCTTTTATCGGCTTTTTGAGCTCTTTAAGTGTTTTTCTATTGCAGGGGCTGATTACAAAATAAACATCTTTGCATGGCATGAATTTAAACTTTTAATATACTATACATTGCGGATTCTCATGCATAAAGAACCCAATTTAGGAAACTACCTCCTATTTTCAGTTTGGTGCCATCATCCACAGTTTTGCTTCTGAAATGATAAAATTGATGACATTTATAAGTAGAGATACAATTATAAAAAATTATAAATCCTCGTTGGAGTAGAGATATCTTAGGGCCCTTGATATGAAACAGTATGGTGATCACTTCATTGTTGTTCAGAAGAGCTTGTATGCTTCTTTTGTGGCTGTCTGATACAATTATCCATGTTTGGCTGTCATGCCTAAAGGTTCACTGGGGTGATTCTTCAATCATTTCTTTGTTTGTGTGCCAAGCATCGTGCTACTCCAAAACTTTAAAATTTGAATCTTTGGTTTACTATCATACTGGCTAGTTAGCTGGTATGGTTCTATCATTAATTGATCCTTCCTTTATATCCTGCTTTCTATTTCCTTTAATTTATATTCTACTTAAAGTACATTCTTTCCAGTAGAACGTAGGAATGATATGTTTCCCCGCTAGAAGATATGCTTGCCCACCGTTTTGCTTTGAAGGATGAGGTTTACAGATGAATAACGTGTTTTTTTTAGTGAAAACGATGGGGAAGCCCATATAGTGGTTTGGTGCTTGAATTTGGATGTTGCTGGAAACACTGAACCATTTGATGAACTGTGTCCAACATATTCAATGATCTGAAGATCCTGCCATCTGCAGGCAGGTCTTACTTGGAGCTAGCTAACCCATCTTATGACACAGTTCTATCAGATATATTCATATCATTAAAAAAAATGAAACTGTGTTCTTTCCTTGTCAATTAATTGCTACCTGACGTACAAACAGTTTTCAGGATACTGTAAATTTTGTGTAGAATGCATGTCCTATTATGGATAATGATTCAAAGGTTCTAGAGATTCCATCCAAAATATGGAAGTCGTGCTATGGTTGTTGGAAGACCGTCCAACCTTATTTCTGTGAACTTGTCAATTCCAATTATATATGAAATAATAGACGTGTGTTAAAATAAGCCCCTTCTGTAGCTAGTTGCTGAATTAATATTTGTTCATATGTTTTGCAGGATTTGTCGCCAAACCAGCTTCAAGCAGGTGGGTCCAATTTTCTTCTTTGACAGTTTGTCAATCTCAGAGGATTCAATTGAAAGAAAATGTATTAGACCTTTTGGGATCTAACTCTTCACTATGGTTTATAGACAGACTAAGAGAATTAAGAGTTCTAAATTAATTCTGAACTTTGTTTCAGCCTTGAGCAAGACCTTCTCTATAAAAAAGAGGAAGGGTAAGCTTCGGAAGGCATGGGACGGAAGCAAAGTAATTTACAACGTAGCATCCTGGGGAGCTACAGCCGTTGGGTGAGCTATCTTAAACAAATCTGTCTATTGTAGCAACTCCATCTGCATTTTGCTAAAATATAATATGTGGAGAGCCTCTTTTGGCATTCATGTTGTAGAAAACCTGCCATTTGCTTAAACTGGCAGTGGCCGCATAATGTAAAGGAACAGGTTGAACTTCGTAACATTAGAATCTGAAAATTGAACGACCTTAATATCTATTGCACAAAGATTATTTTCTGGGCTTTTAGCAATGTCCTTTCGGCATTTATTTCCTCAGAACTTCTGTATACTATCCTATATTTTCTGCTGGATCGTCCAAAACTGTAAACCTTACTCGTATTGTGATTTTGTGCTATGTGTGGAACAGAATTTATCAAAATCCTGCCCTTTTTAGAGCCGCCTCCACTGCATTCTGGACATCATGCCATGTTATCTCAAAGCTTTTCTGAGCTGCATCGGCGACATGGGAAGGGTGGTGATTGGATTTCACTAATGTGGCTGGCTGGCCAAAGTTGCTATTTACAAGCTGTGTAATATATTGCATCTATTTGTACAAAACACAGTTCATTTGTTTTAAAGGTTAATCTGTAAATATTTCAGTGCTCTGTAAATGTCTCTTCAGCTACTTGATATTTCAAGTGTATCGTTTGCTTATGTGAAATAGCCGTTGCAATTTCTAGAAACGAAACACATATTTGACACGCACCCACATGGGTGTCATATTGTGGAGATGCGTGGTAAAAAATACACGGGGAGCAGTGCTCCTGGTACCTCTGGAAACTATGCGCAGGGCTGTAAACAAATCAAGTTGAGCCGAACATGGTATTGAATTGCGATCGAGTTTTAGAAATTGAGTGAGCTTATTTGGTTATCAATCAAGTTAGAGTTTTCACGAGCTTAGAGCAGAGTTGGATTATGATTATGCAAATATATCTCAGCTTAATCTTGTTTGTTATGTTTTAATTGAGAGGCTTTAGCAAATGATCTCGAATTCAACTGCGTTAAAAGAGTTTTGTCAGTGGTAGTATTTGTTCGTGTTGACAGTTTCCGTATTGCATTTTTCTTTATTCATTGGATGAAGTAAAACATTTACAGGGAATATTTTGTTGCAACTATATTTAGGGTCTTTCTACCGTTCTACTGTTGTATTAATACAACATTAATATGGATCATTAGATTGGACTTTTTCTAATCTTAGCTATTAAATCAGTTATTTATATATGACTTACTACTCATGTTTGAAGTAACAAATTGAGCAAAAGCAGTGGAGAGAAGTCATACGCAACTCATAGACATGAGTTTTTACAAAGTTAGGTGCAAAGATGTTACGTATAAGTTTACGAATATGTCGGAGCTGTCATGCGCTTTATTTTTTATTTATTTCAATTTAATTTAAACTAATTGTATTACAAATGTGTTTTTTTTTTTTTTTTTTTACTAATTTCCTTTGATCTATTTTTGAATTACAATTAATACCTTTATTCAGTTTTGATTTGATTATTCTGGAACATTTATTGTGAGTTAAGAATTTATTGGACACTAAATGTACAAAACTTACACTAAGAATTGAATTTTAACTAACATTCATCTGAATTTATTCTAAATGATAGTAAACAAAGTTTACTCTATTTTGATTTCATTGCAGAAGAATGGTATGTGCAACGAAATATGATAAAATAAATAAAAACATCACATTTATTTTTTGTTATCACTAGATATCCACACATGCATATTTTCTTTTGACTAATCAATATATGATCTAAAACATTCACTTTGTAATATGTGAAAAGGTATCAAAATAGCCTTTTGTGTAACTTTTAGTATAATTTTATCATCTTTGTAACTTTAGTATAATTTTAGCCTTTTACACTCTCAATCTAACCCTCTTTGACAATATTACCCTTAGGCCCA
>JAUEKW010135530.1:0-11618 GCA_032274785.1 Ajuga reptans
TTCATGAACGGTCTTCCCAACAAAATTGGTGCGGAGTTTAGTGCATCTCCTTGCATATCTAACACATAGAAGTCAGTGGGGAATACAAGGTTGCCGACATCAACCAGCACATCCTCAATCACCCCATCCGGAAATGAGGTGCTGTGATCTGCTAGTTGAATAACTAATCTTGTATCCTTCAATGGTCCCAGATTTAAGCTATTGAAAATTGAACGGGGCATCACATTGATCGATGCCCCTAAATCGAGCATAGCTCTTTCTACCCTATGGTTACCAATTTTGCAAAGGACCGCAAACATTCCTGGATCTTTGTGCTTCTGTGGAAGTTTCTTTTGGAAAATGGCCGAGACACTTTCACTCATTAGCACATTTTCAATCCCTTGAAGCTTCCTCTTGTTGGTACAAAATTCCTTCAAAAATCTCGCATATCGAGGAATCTGCTTAACAACATCTATCAACGGGATACTGATTTCCACCTTGCTAAACACTTCCATCAGCTCGTCATCTTTGCTTCTATCGGAAACCTTCTTAATTTGACGAGGGAATGGCAGAGGAGGTGTTCTTTGGTCAAAACATGATTCTGGGGAATCTCGGCCGAGATTAACATGTGTCTCGGCCGAGATGTTTTCCCCGAGAGCTTTCCTTCTTGTGACAGACATATCTCGGCCGAGATTAGAATGTGTCTCGGCTGAGACACTCTGTCCGAAGCCTTCCTTTGTTTTTCTGGTGGCCAATAGTTGAGAAAGTGATAATGTGGATGGGCTTGTAGCTTAAGGAAATCCCTTGAATAATCTCCAACTTGTAGATGCCCTAATCTCACCACCTTGTGTATGTCATCTGAAATAAGTCTCTTTTTTACAGTCATTGGTATCTCAAAGAATTTCCCATTTACATTTAAAGCTTCTTCTATTGTTCAATCGGGTATGTCATGATTAATAACCTGGACGCAAATAAATATATCTCCCATTATATAATTACCCAAGACTGGCCTTATATATATATCAATTTCAAGAATTTTACAATAACTTCAAACTTAAATTTCTGTTGATTTTGTAAGCTAAATCCAGAAGTTTTAAGTGGTTTTGTCGCTCTATCTACTTATGGGGTTTAAAACGGTATATGGCTCACTGATTTTCGACTTGTAAATCGACGACGATTAATAATGTTTGAATTAAATTTTAGGATTTTGTCATAATTTTGTCAATTGCCAAAGTATGAGAAGTGAGATGAACAATTCGTTTACATTTTCTGAATCTATCTAACAAGAGAAACTTCTTGGTGTGTTCGGATTAAAAATCTGAGATAATTGTCGGAGGCTGGCGGCTGGTCGGAGACCGGCGCGGCGGCACTGTAAAACAAGTGAAGGCAGAATTTTGGGCTTGAAATTGAATGTGTCTAAAAAAGAAAATAATTCTACTTATATATAAAATTTGTTAAGAAATTTGGGGGTGTTACATCACGATAAAATTGCCGATTTGGTCCCATAGGACACGCGACAATTTCATTTTGGTCCCAAGCACTGCAAAAGTGATCCCAAAGGAATTTTTGCTCGCAGAAGTGGTCCTACCGTTACGTTAACCGTTAAATATTCTACATTTTTGGTCCCATCACAAAAGTTGCACATTTGGTCCCACTAAAAATTGCATATTTGGTCCTAACAGTTGCACATATGGTCCCATCTGGTAAAATGTACTAAACTGGAGGGAAAATGCACCAAGTTGGAGCCAAAATCTGTGACACTTTAGTTAGACAACAACTTTATATATCACACATCATTTTCTATCCATTCACAATAAGAAAAGCAAAGAAACTATAAGCCAAAGATGTCTTCTTCACCATCAAATCGTGGAAGGCCATATCCACACCCTCAAGCAGGCATAATTTGCCATTGTGGAAAGGGTACCCGAGCGTACGTATCGTCGAGACCAACAAGCAGAGACCGTCTTTTCTACTCCTGCCCCAACTGGAATACGCCTGATGGATGTGAATATTTTGTATGGGCTGATGAGGTTCAACCTATGTGGGCAGATGGTGCAAGTGGGGATGATAGGCTATACAATGCAGTTGGGTGTTTGACCGAAGAAATGAAGAAGATGGAGAGAGAAATAAGTGGCTTGAGGAAGATGCTGAAGTTGATTTGCTGCTTAATTCTGTTGGCTTGGGCTTCTAGTATAGCTAAATGGTTTGTTTAGCCAAAAGTAGTATAAAATGTGGATGGTGTTTTTCATTTCTGTATGTTTATGTAGCCTATGTTTTGTTATATGTAATGGCAGTTGTTCAAGAGTATGCAATATTTTCTAACAAAAATGCACAATAATGTCAACAACCAACAAACTGTAACAATGAATGCACAATATTGGGGAATGCGGTAGCAAAACTGTAACAAAATGAAGGCTTAAGATAGTCTGGTCCTGGGTAGGGGACCATCCACTTCCGTCGAATCATCTTCACGCAACGCTGTGATTGATTCTCCCAAAATGCTAAGTTCGAATTTGTCAAGATTGAGAGAGTGCAGTTCTAGGGTTTGTTGGAGAAAAAAATTGGGGAAGTTTCATTTCTGTTTTTGCCGCGTTGTATTGAGGTTTTTTAACATTTAATTATTTTTTAATTAATTATAACAACGACTAACGGGCACGTGATTTTCTCGTGACTAAAACGTTAGGGGAGGTTTGGTTATGTTTTCAATTTCAATTTTCAGGTTTCAGTATTTCTAGCGTTGTTTACGAGATTTTATTTGATATGATTTGATGAATGTGATTTAATTTTAGATAGATGCGATATATTTATGAATATTATGTTTAGATATAAATATTTAATTAGAATAGTAGTAAATGGTGGACCCATTAAATGATGTTGATTAAAATTTATTTTATTATATTAGATGAATTGATAATTATAAGTCACATGAAATAATTATGATTGAAATATATTGTATTATATTAAATGTATTCATTTCTGTTTTTGCCGCGTTGTATTGAGGTTTTTTAACATTTAATTGTTTTTTAATTAATTATAACAACGGCTAACGGGCACGTGATTTTCTCGTGACTAAAACGTTGGGAGGTTTGGTTATGTTTTCAATTTCAATTTTCAGTTTTCAATATTTCTAGCGTTGTTTACGAGATTTTATTTGATATGATTTGATGAATGTGATTTAATTTTAGATAGATGTGATATATTTATGAATATTATGTTTAGATATAAATATTTAATTAGAATAGTAGTAAATGGTGGACCCATTAAATGATGTTGATTAAAATTTATTTTATTATATTAGATGAATTGATAATTATAAGTCACATCAAATAATTATGATTGAAATATATTGTATTATATTAAATGGTAGTAGTGATGTGACATAAGTTAAATATTTAATTTAAATGTAATGATTGATTTAAAACAAAATATATGAGTGAAAATTGTAAAAATAAATATGATTTATATGTTTAGAATAGTAAAAAGTGGAAAAGATTCCTTTGAAAATATAAACAGACGAGCACTTAGTTTTTAACGTTTTGGGACTAAAGTTGAAACACAATGGGGTCACTTATGTAGTAAAAATCGTGTTTGGGACCACTTCTGCTAGCAAAAATTTCTTCTGTTGCAGTGCCTGGAATCAAAATGAAATTGTCGTGTGTCCTATGGGACCAAATCAGCAATTTTCTCGCTAAATTACACTTGTTTTACAGCTCACCGAAAATTTTCAAAAACTCTTCTCCAAATGTACCCGCCTTTTGCCCCAAATATTATGCCCTAATCATTCAATTCAATTCAATTTCACACTCAAGATATCCGTGTATATATACAGCACACTCCCCTTCTTGCTGCTTCGAACCGAAATTGCTCTTAAATTCCTCGATTTCGATATAGATACGCGCGCAGATTTTTAGGGTTTTAGGGCGCTGCTAAATTTCGAGGACTTTCATGGCTTCGGAAACGGCAAACGTGGATGAGAGCGAGAAACAGAAAGACGAATTGAAGGAAGATTCCGGTGAAGTAGAAGCGGTCAAGGAGGTAGAAAAGGAGGAAGAGCGAGAAAAAGAAGAGGGCAATGACAAGGCGGAGGAAAGCGAGGGTAAAGAAGAACAAACGGAGGGAAATTTAGGGGAAGAAGAGGAAGTGAAAGAGGACGAGGAAGAGGGGAAGGGTGATGAAGAAGAAGCTGAAGACGGGAACGATGAGGATGAAGATGATGAAGGGAAGGAAAGTGTGAAAAAGAGATCAAGGAAAGAAAAGGGAAGTGAGACTGGAGAAATGAAGTCGCCAAGGACGCCTGGAAGTGACAGACCGACGAGGGAGAGGAAGACAGTCGAAAGATTCATGGCTGAGACTCCGAGGGCGTCTGGCAACAAGCCTCTGTCGATTGAGAAGGTACTCTTGTCATCTTTGGTTTGATAGGCATTGCTGTTAAATTGCAGCATGCATTTTTTATAACTTTGAATTTGTGTTGAATAATTGGCTCTCTGAATGCAGAAGGAGAATTAGATAGAAGTTATTTAAATAGTTTATGTTTGGACAAATACAAAAGAAAGAAGCTTTAATATTGTTGTGGGGATGAAATATTAGGTTCTATCTTGGGTCTGTGAAGAATAATGTAGATGCCGGGAAGCTTTTGCTTGACTTAAAACGGGTACTCATATGGTTTGCTGGTAAACGGATATATATCTCAGTTGGAAATGGGACTACTGTGGTGAAGAAATTACTAGGTTGTGTTTGAATATTTTTTGCTGGCAAATTGGTTGTCAAAGAGATCTAGCCTGGAATATCTCTTATATCAATTGTATAATATTGATTTCAACTGGTTTTCATCATTTGTGAACAAAAAGCTACTAGTCTATTTCCTCATGGAGTTTGTGAACTAATTAGGTGGAAAGAAAAGAATGGGGAGGAAAATATCAAATGTTAATCTTTTTATCCGAGAAGTGGTCAATGTACTTGTAGTTAATCAAATTTGAATTTTTATGTCGGATTTGCGTAGGGATATAAGCACTGCACTTATGTAGGTTTCAGGAGTGTATAGGGAGGGCCAATATAGCTCTTTATCTACTGTAATCTATGATGTATATTCTCACCTTTTAACAAAATTTTGAAGTTTCTTATACAAAAAATAATCAAATTTGAATTTTGACTCAGCAAATTGGGTTGTCAAAGAGATCTAGCCTGGCTTATTTCTTATGTTAATTGTATAATATTGGCTTCAACTGGTTTTCAGCATTTCTGAACAAAAAACTACTAGTCTATTTCCTCAGAACTAATTAGATGGAAAGAAAAGGAACGGGAGGAGAACATCAAATGTTCATTATTAGATTAGTGGTCAATGTTCTTGTAGTAACCAAATTTGACTGATTAGAATTTCATGCTCTGCTATATTTCTTGGGTACAACCAGTGAAAGAGAGGAAGGAGAAAGAAGAAAAGTTAGAGATGACATTTCTTTTGGTGTGGAGGGTTTCTGTGGATGCTATCGGAGAATAATAAATGGATTATCTACATACAATTGAGAAGATTTGTGTTTGCCAATCTTGATAGATGAAATGCTTTTGTTACTGTTTCACATAGAAATGGCTGAGTTTCTTTACCATGGATGTTTGATGTTTGAGACTTGTTAGTTCTTGATGAAGTTATATTTGATAGGCTTTGTTTTAATTGACATTGTTTGTGTGCAAGTAGAAAGGAAATGACAAGTATGTTGGATATTTTTTGTTTTGTTGGTACTTTTGGGTGAATAATTATGAATTTCATTCGGGATATTTCTCTAGTATGGCAGAAGAACTCCATAATTCATTGCTAAGCCATTTCATTAACAATCCCCTGAAAGTTCCATATTACTCTCTTAAAAAGAAGTGGCTCTGATGGTACCACAAAAAAAAAACCGGCTCCTATGGAAAATCTATAATAGTTTCCTGCACATAAATGTATCATGGAAAATAATCATAACCGGATTACATCCAACCCCGGTTTGGGGTTCTTGGAACTTCTGACCAATAATATGTTGATTCTATTGCAACAGGGTCGAGGTACACAGCTCAAGGACATCCCTAATGGTATGATTTTTGCTGGTTTATGAATTTAGTTGCTGCATCACGCTAAATATGTTTGAGATGTTTTCCTAGAGCATGCTGTAGTACTGCCTCTGCTTTGATAATGAGTGCCTCTATTTTGATGATGGCTGTTCATATCTTTCTGGAAAGGGACTTAGGAGATTTATCACTTATTGTGAGTTTAACTCAAGTGCATAAACTTTGATATGACATGAAAACAAGTAATTGTGGATATTCAGTTCTATGTAGTGTTGGTAGTCATTGTTCCAAAGAGAATCTCATGACATTTGATCTTAAGTTTCTACTTTGTTTTATCTTCCACATTTCCTGCATAACAAGTTTCTACAAATATATAGTGAATATTAGGCAGTTCTGCGGATCTGTCATGATTCAGTTGAACTTTATTCTCCAGGCAGTCCAAGTTTATCATGCTGCTTATGGATTATAGATTGTGATTTTTCATCTAGTAATTGTACCCGTAAGTTTTAATTGCGTGAGAAAGTTGCTAATGCATAAAAGGTAGGTTCTACTGTAGGTCCCGTAGACATGAATATTTTTATCCTCCATGTAGACTACCCTGTTAGATTCATCTCTATTGATATTCATGAGGCGAGTTCCCTATTTTGAGAAATTCATGTGATATTTTGTTAATTTTCAGTGGCTTTCAAGTTGTCCAAGAGAAAAGCTGACGAGAACCTGCAGCTTCTTCACACTATTCTTTTTGGCAAGAAATCTAAGGTTTCTGGAGGCTATACATTTCCATTTTCTTAGTTCTTTTAAGATATTGGGCATCTCATTTTGACATTTATTTTTCAGGTGCATGTGCTGAAGAAAAATATAGGACTTTTTTCTGGTTTTGTCTGGGTTGAAAATGAGGTGTGTTTCTTTTCTTCCCTTCCTTACCCCCCCCCCCCCCGGTTTTGTTTTTCTCTAAAGACCCTCTCTTGGTTCTATTAGTCAAAAGTCATCTTTTTTTTTTTTTCCTTCTTCGTTCTGTGGAGCTTATGTAAAGCTTAAGTATCTAAGTTCTGGACACACACATATGTATACATATATGTTCATGCCAATAGCTGTGTCTGGTTATTTCACCCTCATGTTCTTCAGTGGTAATTCCTATATGAGTATGGTACTGATCTGTTTTTAGTGAATGCATTTCAAATGATTTTGAGATATTATTCCCTTCCCAAATAGCTCAGGGCTTAATTCTTGAAGTTTAGAAATGTCAGTGCCAACATAAATTCAAAAAATGTTCACTATTTAATTCTTGTGCCTTGCTTTCTTACTGGGAAAACCAAAAGTAACACCTCCAGGAGGGAAATGTTTTGCAGAATAAAACATGATATGTTAAATGAGTCATGTCACATATAGAGTACCTAAGGCCATATGACTCATCTTATTTGCATTAGAATATTCCACAAAGGCACACCTAATGTTCGCATATGATAGATATTAGACTAATGGATTTGAACTCATGACAGAGGTTTTTTGACACTTACCTTTTCTACCCAAAATGGGTATATATGAGTGTGTGTTTGTCTGAGAGCTATGTGATATATTGGAATTCATAAAACAAGATATGCAGATAATTAATCACTTGTCAATTAAGCAAGAATGAGTAGTATCTCTAAGGATTTTATGATTATGGAAGTCTCACCGATGATAGTAGTTTTTAATTGCTGAGAATATAGGTATAGATGATTGTTTTCGAGATCTAATAAACCTGGCAAGCGTTTCTGTAATTTTCTTTAGAGGGTAATAGGATGGATTTGACTATGCTCTAAAAACAGATGGGCGTGTTTATAACACTGGAGGAAGGGGATCAGTTGGCTATTTATGTGGCATTTTTTCCATAAAGAACTATTTATGTTTCTTAGACTATATTTTGATTCAGTTTTTGTTCATCAAGTGATATACAGTCTTAAAGTGCTTCAACACCTGCAAATGCAAAATTTGAAACTCAGATATGTTGCATAGTCAGTGAACCACTTCACACCATGGATGTGATGTGAAGTGTCTTTTCTGTGGTTAAGTTGAATTTAATTATTTGTCATTGGTGTCTTCGACAGGAAAAGCAGAGGGCTAAGATCAAGGAGAAAATTGAGAAATGTGTTAAAGAAAAATTGCTGGACTTTTGTGATGTACTTAATATATCAGTGAATAAGTCTTCTATAAAGAAGGTAACGTCATGCAGAATTTTATATGGACTTCATGCACATTGTTGTTACTTCTTACTGTTGCCAATTTTATTTTTATAGGAAGAACTTTCTACAAAGTTATTAGACTTCTTGGAATCTCCACATGCTACAACAGATACCTTGCTTGCTGACAAGGAGAAGGTAAATCTATCTGTATTGTTGTCTACATATTGACTTAAGATATGTTTGATTTACCCTTTGAGCCATTAACTGATTTTGCTCTTACAACACATCAGAAGGGCAAGAAGAGGAAGAGTAAGGCCTCAGTGAGCAAAAGCCCGAGTTCTTCGAATGTGGCTGCAGGGAAATCTACAAAGGTTAGGCTCTCGTTGTCTCTATTATGCAGGCTATTCTAAGCAATAATTATAGAATGCCAAGGATAGACTTTATTAGATGGAGTTGCTAAGTGGTTTCGCACATTCTTTCCCACAGCACTGTACACATTTTGACTGTGATATGTTAAACGTCTGTCTAAGGCGCTGTATCCAACTTTACCTGTTATGTTCACCAAGCATGCAGCTAAAGTTATACTTGCGCTATTTCAAAACATATTATTGGTTGTTTTCATTTACTTGCAGCTCACTAACAATCTCTCTGCATTGTTAGTTGACATGAGATCAGTATGGTTAAACCATAGGAGTGATTTTGTATTAAAAACTGATACTAGCCTTATTTTTCTGCATTGAATAATGCATTTGTACATACTAAGTACAACACTAGCTGAAATTGATTGACAAAATACTAAACAATATCAAATCTTTAGAATCACATGTTATGTTTGTTTTCAGTTTCTGAAAATTTTAGCGTTTCCAATTTTTTCTCCCAAAACATAACGAAAGATATTCATGTTTTCCTATGCATTTTCTTAATTAGTTCAACACATTTTCCAATGCATCTCATGGTAACTCTGATGGAATTCTTCAACCAGAAACTCAGAACAAAAGTAAAATCGGTAATATCGTTGTGTCTTCAGAAATATAGGTTGTGGGTTAGTGTTATGGGTGGTGAAAAATGGTTATATGCACTCACTTCAGGATTTGAATCAGTACTATCTTTGTTTCTTGTGCCCTGCCTTTGTTTAATGCGGCTTCACTTGCACGTTGAGTAAATAAAAGTTCATTAATCTCGTTGTCACTTCCATGATATCCGTTGTATACGCTGTATTGCTTTTAACTCCTCTGATCTGGCATGTAGAAACAAAAGGTGGATTCTGAATCTGGGAAGAAGCAAAAGCATTCTATTGAGGAAGAGGATGAAGATAAAAGTGAACCTTCACAAAGTGAAGATGATCATGATGATGACCCTGGGCCAGAAAGTGAGAAGGAAAATAAATCAGAAGAAGGGACAGATGAAGATGAAGACAAACCTAAAAAGCATAAGGTTACTGAAAAGAGTTCTTCTAAGACAAGTGCAATAAAAGATACAAAAACTGCTAAATCTACTAAAAAGTTGTCCAGTCCAGTAGGGAAGAAAGAAGCTGAAGCTGAATCCAAGCATAAAAAGAAGGCGCCCATGAAAAAGAAGCAAAATGTTGAGGATGAGAGTGAGAAGGAGACTGAAGTGTCCACAAAGGGTACATCTTCAAGCAAGAAAAAGTCAAGCAAGTCTTCAACCAAAGCTTCGGAAAAGGATCAAGGTATTATACTTTTAAAATCAAACTTGGGTATTGAAGTTAGAGTTGGGTATTACTCTTGCCTCCCCTTTGAAGTAGTTAATACAACAGTTTCTTACCTTTATCTTTTAGGGCATGCCCATTAGCACCCCAAGTTTCTCTGAATGCACCCTGCCTGTTTTTTGAAGCTTGATCAGTATTGGTCGAACACTTTCAAACGTCAAACTGAGGTGCTCTATCAACACTGGCTGGACATCTCATATCATGTTCAGTCAGTCCTGGTCTAACACGTTCATATGCGTTTGGCCAGGGCGATTGAAGTTAGTGTATTTAGATGAATTGGGGTGTGAATAGCCGTGTCTCATCTATGATCTATCATCAATACGTAATTCTTTCCTTTTAAAGTTACTCAACAGAAAGACCCAAATGATTTTACCTTTGACTTTTTAAATTTAAAGAACTTTAAGTTCTCAATTTATTGAATAATCATTTAGCGGTTGGGTGTCTTAGTAATGTTTTTATATTTAAGAAAGAGTCAACACGTTATGTCCCTAATGCAAGTTTAACTTTTGCCTATTCATTATAGGAAGTGTTTGAATCTTAGTTATATTGAGTGGATGTTTTTGAAGGAGCAGGGGAAGAGAAAAGCAAAAAAGAAATTGAGCAGCCCAGCAGAGAAGAAATGCATGCTGTAGTGTCGAATATGCTGAAAGAAGTAGATTTTAACACTGTAAGTTTTACATATCGTCTATTATATGCTGTTGGTGATTTTGATTCTTAATTTACGGTTTCTATGCATTCTTTAATTGCAGGCAACATTGTCCGACATTCTCAGACAGCTTGGTATGGCATCACTAGTCAACCTCTGCTAACATTTTTCTTTGCCAACTTCTCTCTCTTGAATTTCATTTGCTAACTTTGTGTACTGTATGAAATCAGGGAAGCATTTTGGGATCGATCTGATGCATAGGAAATCAGAAGTTAAGGAAATAATTACTGAAGTAATTAACAACATGTCTGATGAAGAAGACGATGAGGAGGCTGGGTCTGGAGATGAATCTGGAAAAGATGGAGAGGACGAGGCTTAGAGTTGCAGGGAGATGCCTTCTTCGACATAAGATTGGTGGGTTGGAACTTAACTATTTATGACTGCGGTTTCTTGTCTAGGTAGAGTTCTTTTTTTCTTTTTTCTTTTCATTTCTTGTAGCTGTACTGTAGTTTGTAAAATTAGTTTGGGAGTTTTCGTATAAGTTATATGCTGATATTTAGAAGTATACTGTAATAAATGTGCAAATGTTGGACGTTTTATGTGTTGTGATAGAGCAGCTCGAGAGAATGGAAAGTGGAGGAACGTTTACGCTAGAAAGAACAAGCCTGTGGGCTGGGCTTGATGGAGTTATTATAATTATTTGATTTTATTACAGTTTATGTTCTATTATGATTTATTATTCCTGTTCTATTAGGGTTTATTATTTTCTGCTTAGACCTATTTATATTCTGTCAAACATTGATTTATGATTATTGAGAATTATTATTTTTAAGCAACTAATTTGGTTGTGGCGGTAAGTGTATCGTGGCCTCTTCGTGAGGATCGTTATTCCGTATTTCTGTGATCACCTTAACTTTATCAATTGGTCCGACTTGCCGCTTTCTTTCATCATGACCGCGAAAGAGAGGTGCGATCATATGGAGAAGGTGATCGAAGGACTTGAGCAAACTCTTGGTTTCCGCGTAGTGAACGTGGAGGAGACCTCCTCGGAATTCTCCAGCGT
>JAUEKW010135549.1:0-11613 GCA_032274785.1 Ajuga reptans
AGATTATTCCCAAAGTTAGAAGAGGGGAAAAGTGCAGGTCAATATCTTCCAATTTTAGTGAAATTCTATCCAGAAGATGAACTTTGGGCTGAAGGGAATTTTGGAGTAATTGGGCTAAAAAAAAATTAAGAAACTAGTTATTGGGCTGAAGATTTATGGGCTCAAGAATTAAATAAGAGGAATTGGCTATTGGGCTAAATACATGTGATCAAAATGGACCCTTGAGTGACTAATTAAAAATAAATAGAATGATGCAATTGGGCTTACATTATTTCAATTGGCCAAAATAATTCATTTGGGCTAAAAACCCAAATCTTGAATAATAAACCAACAAAATAATTTAAGCCCTTTATAAATAGAATAATAAATAATAAAATATAATAGAATGAAATGGAATAAAGTAAATTGAAATTAAAATATTCCACAAAATAGTAAGATTATAATTAATTATAAACGAAAAATTCTTGGGCGTTACAACGAGACTATCTTTCAAGTCTTTAGTATAAACTATTCATCATTTATATGACACTTTATTCACACAATTGAGCTTCGAGCTCTCTTTTCAATTATTGTTCATATGTTGAGACGTTGAACCAAACTTTAATACCAATCAAGCTATCTTTCAAGCTTTGAGTTATCTTTCAATCTCAACATTAAAGCTACCTTTCAAGCTTAACATGTCTATAGTACCAAGTACTAGACCAAAATCATTGTCTCAATATTCGGTATGTTGATGTTAAGACCCTTAACAATTCAGCAAAACGAATTAGTTTCAATTAGTTCATGTTTCAGAACCACAGCCTATTAGGTTGGATCACATTGGGTACAATTGTGAATCTTGTTCAATTATAGTTTTATCTCACTCTCGTTAAGCATAACCTTGTAAGGTTACCCAAACTCCCACAAGTTTCAACAAATGGAAAAGGCTTAACACATTTTGTGTGTGCCATAATCAACTCTATATTTTGTACTGCCCATACCAACCAAGAGTTGGTGTTGCGATATTATATGTCATTGGTATCACTTCTTGTGATTTCTTCTACTCAACGTATTTCATCACGGATATTTTTGTCGATCCATGTTCTCTGCTATCATCTTCTAGAGAGAGAAGATGGAACTGGAACAATATAAAGTCAAAATCGTATGTTCCAGCGTACTTTGCTATCAAGAAAAAACACAAATAATTAGCTAGCACATGATATCAAAATTACTAATAGCCAAAATTAATATTTAAACTTAGATCTTTCCTTGAACTCCTTATTAAGAGAAGCACTTTAATAAAGAGTAATAAAGTGTGCTCTCCTATGGTGCATCCTAGTGGTGGTTTGGCCTTTGGCTAAATTGACCCGTGGATGGTGCGCCAAGTGTAGGAAAAATTTAAGCTACAATGACGATACAACTAAGATATTACGCCATGAACAAATGATTCGAGCACTCGTTCTATTTACTGCTGGAGTTGGACAACTACATATCTTTGTTATAGATATTATTGCACTACACATAACCGGCAAAACAGGATCTCCATAACCTTTATCATGAATCTACAAAACACCCGTTAGTACAAGGGGCAGCCGAGGCGAGTCCAGGCCTCTTTCTGCTAGACAAATATGCCCCGCCCAGGTGCTCAAAGGTATTGGCATAATGTCCCCAAGATACAACGGTTGACGTCTTAAAGGTAGTAGCACTCCAAACCTTTGAGCTCCGGCGAATTGAAAAGTGTTGAGAAACTGGGCATGTCTAGACAAAAGACCATGCTCCTACGTAATTCTAGGACATGAACCATCCTAAAAAAATCTCTAGGAAAAACTTCATGAAAGTCTACTAAAATGATATGGAGAAATCCTATTTATAGGTCTCCACCATGTAGGGTATTAAAGTTCCTTGAGTTGTGGGTTAGTGGCCTTTGGTAGTGGGTTAGTGGGATATTATGAGGTATGTAACCTCCACCCACAACCTCCAACTGAATGCTCCACTACCCACTAACTTGGGTAATGGCCCCTTTAACTTCCAAGCATGAATCTAGACACAGGATTTTCCAGATTCGTCCTAGATATCCAAAAGTCACAAGCTGAACTGGGTCGGACCCAATTTGATTCTTCAAAACCCAACGTCGCTGAGTCGAGTTAACACGGCTATGTTTAACCATAAATTTCTCACTCACCGAAAATCGATTTTGACAAGTTCTAAAAGCTACGTTCATCCTTGTGAAACGTACTTTTCTAATTTTGATTTAATTTAACTAGAATTAAATCTACGCCACATCTCAATCGGTTCAAACCCGGGTTAACACCCACTTAATTAAACTGATTTTCCAACACCAAGCCCGAGCCCGAGTCCAGGCACGGGCATGGGCGCATAAGCGCACGTCGCACTTGATAATTTGGTTCGAACGGGTGGCTCGATAGGTTTCGTATGGTGCAAATCGTGGTATGGTGATGTGGCACGTGCGCGAGCCATCACAGACTGGTTCGGATATGTTATAATGGATCGGGTCAACTCGTAAGAACATAAAGCGGGTTGGGTTGGGCAACTAACTGCACAAATTCGGCGAGGGGTGTGAACCCACTCGCAGATGGATAATTCATGCTCGAACCGGTTCGGCTAGGTTCAAACCAGTTCTACCAAGGGTCCAAAGGTGCCTATTCTGAATTGGCACCACAACCCTTTGAAATCTATAAATAGACCCCATCATTTTTCATTCTACACACTTCACTACCATCTGCATTATCGGATTCTGACAATTGTTTAAGTATAAAGAAAGTCCTAATTATCGAGTAGTTTGTTGATAGCTTTAGTTTCATTGTGTTGTTATCCTAAAGTTTAAAGTCATTGTATATTGGAGACGATTACCCTAGATCATGAGCACTTGTATACGAGGTAATATCTTCTTACGAACAAAGAGTCAAACTCTTATATCGACTTAACCAGTCCCGTTATTTGGTAATTTTGCAAGTATACCACTGTATTTTTGAACAAATTACATTGATATATATCTTAAAAAAATACTTTCATGGTCTATATAGATAATGCACACGGGGCTCATTTTCTTTGCAGGATTAGGTTGGATTATGATTATTAATCCTACAGAATCTAATGTCCACTTTGTAGGATAATGAAGTGGCAGTTACCATGGGCCCGGGATTGGAACCATATTTTGAGATAACTTGTATGATTGCAATCTCACCTAACCCCCAGGGATTGTCTATCCTGATTTTTGTACAAAAGTGGTTAATATTAGATTTTCCCTTACTGTTGAGATGTAAATTTACCAACATGTCCCCTCTCTGATTAATACTAAAAACTCAACCTCAAAGTATCAAACCCTCGTTCTGAAATCGCCGCTCTACCATGGTTGGTGGAAAATTGAGTTTTTTTGTCTTCTACAATTACGTTTCATAAGAATACTTAGTTGTGTTGATGTTTCAGCATGCTTTAGTTAATCAGTAGGAGAATGAAAGAGCAGTAAGTTTGCAAATTTGGAATCGCACAAGATTTGGGTGTTTCTGTTCCAGATCGACATCAGGTACTGAATCGCTATGTGAGAATACGTCTTGTTTTCTTTTTAATCTACAAACTATAATATGAAGATCTTAAATCCGTTGATATTTGAACTAACTGCGTCTATTGGTATATATTTATGATATAATATAATTCTAACTTTTTAGAGATTTACCCATAGTTAAAATCTATATATTCATCGGATATCTGAAATTATTTTTGAAATAAAAAAAATCAACATTTGTTTAAGAATGTAAATAGTAGTTTCTGCGCTTTTTCAAACTTTAGTATCATCAACAAATTCTCTCCATTCTTGAATAATTCAAAACTGTGTAGAGAGGGTAGAGCATGCAATTATTAGTGAACATTTATGTACTCACAAATGTTCTTGGTTGCTTAGATGGGTATTGACCATATGGATGAGTCATTGAATAAAGAAGAATTTTTGCTCATTTTGCAAAAATTGATTAGTGGATGTGCAAGCTTTTTATCTATGGCTTGCCTTGTTTATATGCATCGCGCCCGTACAAAATGTGGACGGTTTGTTTATGGTTTCAGAAAATGTTATAGTCTTTTGCAAAGAGTGCCTAAAAGAATTGTGTATCTTAGGGGACTTATAATCATATCAGATGATGAGTGTGTTATCCATTTGAGGATGAGTCGGGATTTTGCAAGACTTTTAAATCTTCTAGAAAACTCTGGAGGTCTTAAGGGTAATCGCAATTGTAGCACTGTAGAGATGTTGGCTATGTTCTTATTAATTGTCTCACATCATACCAAATATTGTGTTGTGAAGTCTAGTTTCAAAAGATCTATTAGAACTGTACATAAACCCTTCCATAGAGTGTTGAATGCAGTGATTAGGCTACACCCTATTTTGCTTGTACAGCCTGAACAGATTGTTGAGGACATTTTTTATTTAGTTTTGATGATTCCTGAGCTTAATAATTCTATACTGTACGATAATGAATGTGAAAAACAGCTAATACGAGGACATTTTATTTTAGATTTAACAACAACATAACAATGACTATATCATATGTTATGGTTACAAGACGCCTAACAGATAATCACCCTTAGTATAAATGATACTTCACTACATGGCAGAGACATACAAACAACAATAATTATTCAATTACACAAGACACATAAAATAAACGACTACAAAAATGGCTAATACATGAATACATATAAAAATTGATAACTTGATGACTCCCGATTTATTGAACGGAGACCATGAAGCCAATGAGCTTGTCTTTCTCGAACCTCCTTCGCAGCTACTCGAGTCCACATGTTTCTTACCTTTCCCCTTGACGTTGTCCACATCGTACTGGACGTCATTTCCAGACAGCAAACTTGCATTATCCTTTGGGGACCAAGGCTGGTCACTATTGGTGGCATGATTCGTCCATGCTAGCTAGTTCCAAAAGGAGTTTGCACTATTTAGCAAGCTGAAGTCAGATGAATGTAGTGAAGATAAGTGAGAATCATCATCACCTATGAGATCTACCACGTCTTGGTTTCCTTCTTTCCCATTTTCAGTGTCACTAGAAATTTGAAAAACATCATTTTAGATTGGAACCTCATTTGGTGGTGGATTGATTGGTGGAGTTTCAGCCTCGAATATGAGCTTCAATGCCTCAAAAGACAATTCTCCTTCCTTTTTGTACGCCAAAAAAAGTTGCTATTCCTACTTAATAGACACAAAATATCATTTAGCAATATCCAAAAAAATTATATGCAAAAATTTGCCAATGATTACCTACATGTTGTGGATAGTTGTTTCATACCTCGCATAGTCTCTCCCACGTGCCTTCTTATGCATACACACGTTGGGACATTGGATTATAGGTCACACCCCACTCCTAATAAGCTTGATGAAGACATTATAGCGATATTTCAACCTACGAGCCTTTTCAACACCAACCTTTAAGTCAAACTTAGAACTAAGTTGATGATTCACTTGTTCAAATGCCTCTAGAATATTTACACGGTTACGAAGTCCAACGGTCCAATTTTTGATATAGTAGTGATCGAGCAAACAAGCTATGAAAAACCTATCCACATGCCTTGTCCATAACTCATTGAAGAAAACATTTTCTTGATAGTAAGCTTGTGAAGGGATTTTTGGTGGAGCCAACATATAGGGGTGAAGTGAAATGGTTCAAGTATGTGTATTTGCTGCGCTTATTGCATGTGCTTATATAGAGGACCTTTTCTCCAAAGAAATTTGTATCATGTATACATGCAGATTTATTCAGATTTGTAGTTTAATTTTTTTACACACTACAACACTCAATCTAGCACACTCACAGAGGAAAAACACTATTTGTGCATTTTGGCATTATCACTTCTCTCTCAAATAATGCAATGATCAAATAGGAAACTGATTTGACGAATCCTTGTTGAAAAAAATGCATGTAATACCCTACTTCATCATTTTAGCAACCATATATAGAAATTGCACAAAGGGAGTACATGATACATTATACAATATCATATTCATGCACATTTTACTCCAAATCTCTATCATACTTGAGAATATATGTACCAAGTGACTAATTCATACAAATTATGTGGCACATCACAAGGAAAGAAGCAACATATTCCTAAGTTAGGGTCCCAATTAGGGATACTTGTAGGCAACTTCCATTGGAGTACCAAACCAGTAAAGAAGAACAAGTAGTAACCAAGTACCGACTAAAACGACCCATAAGTTATTTTCCCGCCTCCTTGATTCATAATTTTGTTGGTACAAAATTATTTCTCTTGCCTCTAACTGCTCATTAGAGGAAAGTAAGAGCGACTCCCTACAACCTAGCACTTCTACATTGGTCAATTGTTCCTCGATTTGCGTTAAAAGCGTGGGTATCACTTTGGGACAAAGTTTGCAGTTTAGGGGATCAATCCATCCCTACACTTCACATTTATTTTCATGAATCAAATGTAAAATAAATGCCACGCATTTTCATTTTTCTTGCATATCAATTAACTACCAGAGCAGTAATGGAAGCTCTACAAATACGAGGCTATCAATAAATTATTGTTGGATTCAAACATTTATAGAATCTACAATTCTTGTTATTTGGAGTCTTCAACGTGAGGACCTTAACTGCAAGACCACATCTGCATATAGTCGGTGCCCCTGAGTTCGTAGTTGAGATTGATGTACCAATTAAAGTTTGGGTACTCGCTAACCACTAGAGGTGGCAAAATCGCCCCGGCCCGATAGGCTGACCCTGCCCGACCCGATATTTAGATGGGATGGGCTAAAAAATATTAGGCCCGAATTATTTTTGCTCCGGCCCGGCCCGGCTGGCCCAAAAAGCAAAAAGCCCGAAGGCCCCAATGGGCGGCCCAAAAAATTTAGTATAATATAAAGGGAAAAGATGGGTCGGACCGACTAATTTTAGGCCCGACTTAATTTTGGCCCGGCCCAAAATTTGTCATGGGCCCGACGGGCCCGGCCTGAATTGCCACCTCTACTAACCACAATAGAAGACATAAGTCAGTCAAAGCCTAATTTCGTATCGCAAAATTAGGCATGGAATCCTCTGCTTCTTTAATACAGTAATATACATTAACATATGTAAGCTATAAACAAACACCTTCAAAGGCATAATAAAAAAGGGCATTACTGAAGATTAAGCTAGAAACAATTTACCATAAATCAGAGCCCATACTTGTGTACAGTTCAATTCAAACGACAGCTTGAATAGAGTCCCCCATGTACAGGTTACCGAAATGGGGAACGTTACCCATCAGTGATGAGTCTTTCATCGAACGTTTTGTGGATTTTGAATTCCTCGCTAATCGTCAACTTGTTCTTCGTCGTCGAGTGCCCTAGTTCAAGCTTTATCCCCAAATATGTTTGTTATTCTATCTGATGTCCAGTCCGAAAAGATAAATATTTGTAATTTTTTTTATTTTTTTTAATTGGGGTAATTTTTGGATTTTAACCTCAATCATCAATATAAATCCTGCAAAGTAAATGAAGGATAGTGATATGAATTAAACCGTATCCGGCTTTTATTAACCCAAGTAAACGCTGGATAAAAACTTCAAATTAATCACTATCCTACTCCTTATCTAAAAACTAATCAATATAGGATAATTCTATCATACAAAGGAAGCGGGGCCTTGGTGAGATACATATGCGTCTCAATTTAATATACTCCTCCAACAAAATTATAGTAGAAATATTTACAAAATGGAGACTTTTTTTTGGAAGGAGTTACGATCTTGATTGCAAAAGTGTTAGATCTACAAAATCTGTAAAATGTGTGTTCGTCTTCTAATTATCCCGTCGGCGTTCACCAGAAGGCCTGAATTTTGAAAAATATCTCAATTTGGGGCTTGAATTTTTTAGAAGTTCCCATTTCATGCCTTAAATTTTGAACTTTTCTCAACACCTAGATTTTAAATTTTATTATCAATTAAGGACTTACGTCATGAAAAATAATAAATATTACCCGATGTACAGAAGGTTCAGTACAACATATTAAAATTTTAAGATACTCCGTACTGAAAATTTCAACCTACTCCGTACTGAATCTTCCGTACATCAGATAATATTTCATATTGTTCAAGATCTAGGCCCCTAAATGAGAAAAAATAAAAACTTAAAATTCAAACTCCAAATTGAGAACTTCTAAAATTCAGGCCTCGAATTGAGATATTTCCCGAGATTCAGTGAAAACTGAAGTAGTACAATGCAGTATCAAGAAGGAAAGCCAACTGGCATAAATTTGAGTCAATGGAACTATAGCAGAACGCAAGTAGAAGAGGACAAGATAACAGCTAGAGACGAGCATATTCATTAATTATGTTCTAGTGACGTTTTGTTCTTTAGTTAGTGTACTTCTTGTTGCATTTATGTGACATATTGTAGCTTGACAAGTGTAATAGTTCTAGTAGCTTCTTTGGTATGTATATAAGGCTCACAAGAATAGAATGTATCAAATCAGCTTTAATATCAATCCAGTTTGCTACTGTTCTATTCGTCTTCCATTTCATTTTCTATGTTTCTTTTTGAAATTTAACATGGTATCAGAGTTGGGTAAAACCAGTGTCTAATACTCCTTCCTTCCTTTCTTTACCCTTCCCAGGAAACTTAACCAATGGCAAAGAATCATGCACCTGCAGCTCAACTCATGCCAGCACCGGCCACTATCCAGCCCCTACAGCCACTCAATCAGCTTGTTACTGTCAAGCTCAATGATACCAACTTCTTGGTATGGAGGCAACAAGTCTTGGTCACTATTAGAGAATATGGGTTGGAAGGTATCAAAAGTGGCTCCAACACTCAACCTGATGAGTACAAATCTGCTGAAATTCCAGAGCATCTGCTAGTGCTCAATCCTGAGTACAATGCTTGGATGAGGCAAGATCAAATGCTTGCTTCCTGGCTACATTTTTCTCTTACTGGAAACATACTGATTCATACCGTTGCATTGAGCTCTTCCAAGGAGATCTGGGATTCTCTGGAAAATTTCTTTGCTACTCAATCCAGAGCTAAAATTATGCAGTACAAATTCGAACTGTATACCATCAAGAAAGGATCACAACCAATGAGAGATTACCTCAACAAGGTAAAATCCTACTGTGATTTACTAAGATCTACGGGACAACTTGTCTCAGGCGATGATGAACTTCTCCACATCATCTCAGGCCTTGGAACAGAATACAATCCAGTAATGGTCTCCATTAACTCCAGATTGGAACCTTACACCATAAGAGAGGTACATTCTCTGCTACTTTACTTTGAAAGCAGATTGGAAGGATCTGAGAATGTTTAATTTAGCACTGAGGGCTCAACTACCAGTGTTAACCTTGCCACTCAAGCTAGAGTAAGAAGTTTTGGTTATGGTAGAGGAAGAGGAAGAAACACTGGACAACCCTACAACACACAATCTTACAACACAATTTACAACACAAGGGGAGGAAGGAGTCATTTCAGAGGAGGTTTCAACATAGGAGGTTCCAACAACAGACGAAGAGGCATAACCAACAACTATAGAGATGAAGCTAGTTATCCTCATAGAAACCAGCAAACGGGTGGTGGAAACTCTAATTTCCACCATGGAGGGCCATCAGCTTAATTATGTGGCAAGCTTTGGTCACGGAGAAAATCACTAGGAGAATGCTTGGTTTCCTGATTCAGGTGCAATAAACCATCTGACATATGACTTTGGAAACTTGAACATGGCTTCTGAATATCAAGGTGATCAGAAAGTGAAAATGGGACACACACACTTTTCTCCTGAAAAACTTATTGCATATGCCACAAAATCACCAGAAAAATTATCAGTATGTCACAATTTTGTAAGGATAATTATGTATTCTTTGAATTCTATTCTGACTCTTGTCTTGTGGAAGATATGTGCACAAAGGAAACCCTTCTACAAGGGAATGTTGAAAATGGCTTGTACAAGTTCCAGCTAGCAAGTTCTAGGGGTATCAGCAACTAAACCAACTCTATCCCATCCATCTAAAGTTCGCCTCCTAACTATTTCTTAGTGAATTATGTTGTATTTGGAAATGAAATAGATCTGGAACCTTGGCAATGTAGACTAGGACATCCATCGTTTGATATTGTTCAAAATGTATTGAACTTCAACAATATTCCTTTTTATGCTGGAAAAAAGTCAGTCAACATGTACACCTTGCTTGCAAGGAAAAAATCACAAGTTGCCTTTAAATGAATCCAAATCTATTTATGGTTTGTTTGATCTCATTCATACTGATCTTTGGGGACCATCTCCTGTCAAATCCTTTAATGGTTATCAGTATTATGTTA
Source organism: Ajuga reptans (assembly GCA_032274785.1). Lineage (NCBI taxonomy): Eukaryota > Viridiplantae > Streptophyta > Magnoliopsida > Lamiales > Lamiaceae > Ajuga > Ajuga reptans. Next base: position 10,298 of record JAUEKW010135549.1, read on the forward strand.
GCTTTATTGATAATTACTCTAGATACACATGGCTCTATCTTCTAAAGTCCAAATCAGACACCTATCAAGCATTTGTCCACTTCAAAGCTCCTATTAAAAATTAGTTTAAACACAAAATAAAACAAGTTCAAGGTGATTGTGGAACCTAGTTTAAATCCTTAACCAAACTCTTCCATGATGATAGCATCCACCATAGAATATCATGTCCATACACTCCAGAGAAAAATGGTTTAGCAGAGAGAAAGCATAGACATATTGTAGAAACTGCTCTCACTCTTCTTTCTAAATCTTGTGTGCCCCTTAGGCATTGGGATGATGCTTTCATCATTAGTGTCTACCTCATTAATAGATTACCAACCAAAACCTTACATCACAAGACACCACTAGAAATGATGACAGGAATAAGGCCAAATTACAACACTCGTAAGGTATTTGGTTGCCTTTGTTTCCCTTATTTGAGACCTTACAGAAAACACAAGTTAGAATTTAGATCTGAAAGAGGTGTCTTCCTAGGATATAGCTCACAATATAAGGGATATAAAGTTCTTCTTCCTAATAACAAGATATTTATCACAAGAAACTTTCTGTTTGATGAAACACAATTTCCTTTCTGAAAGGGAATTGAAGCTCAAAAAAATACCATAGAACATTGCACTCTCTCTAACCCTCTCATACCAAACACTTAGAATAGGTGAAATTGATGTTCATATTCCTGCACATCCAGATAGTTAAATCCTAATCCATCACACATCCCACACTTACAGCACAATACACCTCCACACTCATCTCAACACTCAAATACACCTACACACAGTGACAACTCAGTGGAATTGCCAAATGAGAATGTACAGGATAAACCAGGAGTTGAAAATGGTGGTGGTGTAGCTCATGTACCAAATATAGGGAGAACTTATCATATGGTGACTAGACCTAGAGAATGAATCTTTAAGCCTAATATCTATCATACTATTAGGCCAGAGATTCTTGAAAAGGAGCCACATAATTATCAATAAGCTCTAAAGATTCTAGAATGGAGATTGGCTATGAAGAAGAAGTATACAACATTGTTGAATAGAAAGACATAGGGTATGTGTGAGTGGCCATCTAATAGGAAAGTAATTAGGTGCAGATGGGTATTCAAGTTGAAAAGGAATACAGATGGAAGCATCGCTAGACATAAGGCAAGACTCGTTGCAAAGTGATATACACAGCTACCTGTATATGACTTTACAGACACTTAGGCTATGTTTGTTCTAGGACTTCCCCATCGGATGTGAGATGGGGCCGTCCACACATCCGGATTGAGTTAGACGGGG
>JAUEKW010135559.1:0-11613 GCA_032274785.1 Ajuga reptans
CGTGTGCATCTCTGAGTGGATGTTTGCAAACATAAGAACCCAACTTAAAATCACTTTTAGATTGCCAAAAGTGATTTTGGAGTATTTCGAATCTCTTAAAACTAAAATAATTAACCGAATCACTTAAATTCTAATCTTGAGAAGCTGTTAATATCATCCAGCTTCTACCATATTTTGGCTTCAAAATCACTTTATTTCTAAACACTACCAAATTCTGATTTTTCTACAAAATTAATTCAAATCAATTCTCTAAAATCACAATTATTTGCAAACACCCCTTACAGTAATTGCATTGGATTAATCAATTGTATAACTTGAGATTATCAAAAAAAAATTATTTTTCTTTTTTCATTTTTAGTCACTTATAACAAAAAATATTTTCTATCCGTCGGTTTCATTCCACACATTTTTTAAACTAAACTTGTTATTTTTTTTTATTTTTTAACCCTAACAAAATCATGTCGTGCCACCTTATCTCGTACCAACAAAATCAAAGGCAATTCACTACAAAATGTATGAACTTGAAGTTATGGTAAAACCAATATTCTTTTTTTATCCCCAAGTAGCTTAAGAATAGGGGTTTTAACAATTAGTAGGTTATCTCTCCGTTCTTAAGAAATATTTATGTTTCAAAAGTCATTTTCTTGTTATATTAGTTAAAGTACAAATATAAAAATTATAATTTTACGAATAAGTTATTTATAATTGAATTAAGACTATAAGAAAAATGTACGACGACAAAGCCTCTATAATAAAGGTTTTGATAAAAAAACCATTGTGGTACGCCTAAAGAACAGAGGATTATATCTGTTGTAGTAGAGGGGAGTCTACTCCAATGTCATCTACAACAACGGGTTAATTTCCTAAACAACAACAGATAATATGCATTGTTGTTTAACGATTTTGTTGTAGTGAAGTCAAATCAACAATAACTAAAGAAGTCTTATACACTTGAATTTATAATTTCAGAAGGTTGTACTGACCAATTAAAAATTTTAGTTCACAAATATAGACAAATTACAAAATTTATCCTGTAATTATATAATATTATTATTTCAGGTGTTCCCAAATTAATTTTTTTTTAATTAAGTCTCTTAACAATTTTAATGTGTGACTTCGGTCCCAATTTTACCTAAAATTGGGAACTTTGCCTGAATTTATCACTTGAGCCCAATTCTCAACCGCATTTAGGCGCTGATGTGACACATCACCTGCTTAAACCAGAAAACAAAACGCTTACGCATAAATGTCTTTTTTTAACCAAAATTGGAACTAAATTAGTGAAAGAGCTTAATTGAACTTTTTTATTTTGAGAAGACTGAAATTGCAAAAATAAAAGCTACGAGGCTAGGTTTTCAATTTTCTCTCAAATAGAGATGTAATCAAACCAAACTATTCGCAAACTATTCGGGTCTCAAATAGGCCTAATTTCGAGCTCGGTAAAATTTTCGAGCCGAACTCGAGCCTGTAGGTATTTGGTTCGTAAGCTCGCGCCTGGCTCGAATATATATATAATATAAAAAACAGAATGCACTTAATTGTGTTAAACACTATTCACGAGCTTTTGCGAATCAAGCTCGAACTATTTGCAAGCTTAATAACGAACTCGAGCTCGAACTATGCACATTTTGTATGTGTTATCGAGTTTTTGTCGAACCGAGCCGAACTATTCGCGAGCTTAGTAATTACAGAACGAACCGAACTCGAATATAAGTCTAGAAGTTCGAGCCGACTAAAAATCAAACGAGCCGAACTCGAGCCTGATACTATTCGGCTTGATTCGGCTCGTTTACATCCTACTCTCAAATATGGGATTTGATCATTTTTTATTTATCCTACGAGTAATTGAGCTTTTCTATCAACTTTAAACCAGATAAGAATAACTACTTCATACACAGTAGTGTATAATAGCGAACACAAGGGTTAAAATTCTTCGTATCTTTTGCATTCTTTTATTGCCTTCCTACATACAAATATCTAATTGTGACGCGCGTGTATTACAAATTCGCTCGTTCCAGCCAGGTCGGTTCGATTATTACTTTCTTAATAGTCTATTACGATACGCACGACCACAATTTGGCACTAGAAGGATGGCCACTTGGGCTGACCTTAGGCGGGCGCGGGCGCCCCTCCTAAGTGCAAGGAGGTCGCCAACCTAGACCATGAATGAGCCTGATTGATACTACAATCCCCCGCTGTGAAACTTTATCATGATCAACTAAGGCTAAGAAGATAACAAAATGCAGATCTATAAAGACTAATAAATATGACATTCTGTAAAAATCTACACATGAAAAACATTCTACATGGATGATATGTCGGGATTTATGGCGTGTTTCTCTGCGATCATGTGATTACCAACCCAACAGAACGAATGGCAACTGAGTGTTGTTACAATTTGGTATTTGATTTAGTGATGAATCTTTCTGGAATCATCTTCCTTTGCCTTTCAAACATGAAAAGCTACTGCAGTGGTAAAATGTCACTCGTTTTCGGCTCCGACGGACAATCATGCAATTTGGAAGACATATGGGGGATAAAAGGGGCATGGGGTAAAGTTTCTTACACTCGATCCAAGTATTTTAGAGTGCGTTCTTTACTTGAAAGAAGTCGGGATGTGTCTTATGAGCAGCATCAACATCATCTGGAGACGCCACAGCAACCACGACGCCTTTGTCCTTTACCGCCTCAACAACATCAGCAAATTCCTTGAAGTCATCCAGCCTACAGATAATCAAGATTTTAATAAAGAGATACTGAATATCTGCACTTCCTCTATAATCAGAAAAATACCTCGTGGACAAAATCTCTTCACGTCTAATTTGCCTCTCCTCCTCGGTGACTCCTAGCAAGTATCTCAGTAAACTGATGAGGAAAATTACAAGTTATCAATCACATTCCACCGTAAAGCTACCATCTCGAATTACTGAGGTATAGGTAAAGCAAAACTGATTTGAAAAAATCTCACCATGTTTTGTACTCATATTACATGTGTAAGCAAAAGAAGCAAAAGCAGAATAGAAAGGCATCGCCACATTACTCGGGGGCTAATAATTCAAGAATGTAGACCCACTTAGGTACCTCTAAGTTTCAGACTGATAAACAAGCATGTGCAGAAGTTCCCCATCAAAACTTAGCTCTTTCGTAGTTTTTAATATCCTAGTGCTACTGCTGATGGGCACCAAGAATCGGGGCTCCTGTTTTCTCCCTATGCTCTCAGGACGATCAATGTACACTCTATGCTAGTAATACATAGAGTTGAATGCAGTAGAATAGAAATTGAACTTCTAGTTGAAATTGTTCGTTTTGGAATGTGTTTGTGCAAACCTTTCTTAATATGGTAAGAAGAAAATATATTGATCACTGCGCCTCAAATTAATCGTCCATTGAGTGCCTTATAATACAAAAGTGACGCTTTCATAGAGGCAAGTACAGCAATTGACTTACCTACTATATCCTTTGGCATCAGGTAGCTGATAGGAATCAACATCTCCAATAGTCCCAATAATTGCCTTAGAGAGAGCATCATCATCCATTTCCAGTTCTCTCAGAAAGTTGCTTGTTCCATCATAAATATCAAGTGTTTTCAATAAATTAGGATCTCTGTAAGACAAGAATGAGAAAACACCTGTACAAAAAGTCGACCATGGTTAGTATAGTAGGGAAATAACATATGCATAGAGATGTACAAACACTGGGTATAAAATACACCTGAGTGAGTGTCAAAATCACAAAATCCTCCATAAGCTCCACCGCTGACTCGCACACGATCCCACAGCCATGTATTGCTTATGTGTTTCGAGATGACATAAGCACTGCCTTTAAGTTGGTAGCCGGTCTCAAAAAGATTAGCTGCTTTTCCAACATAATTTACCTGTGCAGATAGTACTTGATTCGGTTTAACTAAATTTGATTAAAGAAACAGATTTGCAAAAGAGAAAATACAAGCAATATAGCTAATTTTGTCCTAACCTGAGTAGGTATCACAATAGCTTCATTTGCGGGAGAGAGTCGGGCACTCCAAGCAGATGATCCAACTGGAGGTGTGTTAGGAAGCATATCAAGAAATTTGCTGACATACTTCTCTGTATTCTGAAGGTTTTTTCCATCAGCTGTCAGATTCACAAGGCAACCATTTTTCGAAAATAATGTTCTGCGTATCTCCTCAAGGGAAGAAGATATTCCAGTCCAGTCATCATCAACTTTCTTTTCAAGTGTTCGTAAAAATTCCAAGTAACTGCAAGCACCACAAGTTAGCCACATTAGAGCCATAAGAACATTGGGAAATATGAGCAGTGGAATTGTGAAAAGTGATCATGTTCATCTCTCCCACACAAAAAAAGGTATTTCAAGTTCCAAAATAGTAAAACTGAAAGGTAGGAGGCAGATTCCAAAATATCAACCTAACACCACCCATTTGCTCAGAGACCCAACCAGCAACATTGAGCTTTGCATCCATTCTTGCAGCCGCAATGCCATGCCCGCTGCCTCTTAATCGGTTCTTAAAATGAAAATCAATAATTAGCATCGCTTTGGCAAAACAAGGAATCAGTTCATTCTGCTAGGTTTGACAGATACCTCCATTCGTGCTCTGCTTTGAGAAACAAACTGCTTAAAACGCTTTTGGTCCGTCAATTGAACATCTTGCAGAACGCGGTTGACCTAAAATTGAGAAACTCAATTAAGCAATATTCACCAGCAGCACAAGGATCAGGCGTCAACTAATAAAAGTAAAATCTTAGAGAATATTTTCACTTTGAAGTGTTAGTTCACTTAGTTGCATCAGAAAATGATGAAAAAAGACCCAGCATTCAGAATAGAACTAAAAGGAGATAGCAAAGCTAAAGAACAGAAGGGCAAGGCTCAGGTGTAACAGAATAATATTAGCGAACCATGCCTAATGTCAACCTGAAACCAAAAAGCTACAAATATACACACTAGTTTAACAACTGACTATAATACCTCTAGAAAATACAACAAAATACATAATTATAGTACTGATTCATGGATCTTGAGTAGAATCATCCCTGAAAACACAGAGGAGCAAATATCCACTATTTATAATTAAATAAATAAATCAGTAAGTGCTGTTTATAATTGATTTGGTTGTACATTCAAATATTGGTTTATAAGGAAGTCATAGCAAAAATTCACATTACAGATAAAAACACTATCACGAAACATTATAGAAACCCTGCCAACTACTTGATCAGTTAAAATGGGTGGGGATAATAAAATTTTAGTGCTTATTAATTACCAAGAAGGACAACAGCTATTTACCAAATGAAATAAATCTTCAGCACGTTCAGATGTAGCTTTTCCGCGGACAATCATGTGGCTGCATGGATCCTCCTTCCCTCGAACTGATGATGTGAAAGGATATACTGATATCCCACCAGTTTTTCTACCAATTAACTGGTTCAATTGTACAAAATCCAAGTCTTTGGTACCCATCTCCAGCAATGACTGGCTGTTGACATATTCACGCATCATATCAATTTAATGTGTAATGGAAACAGATTTTCCAAATAACCATTTGAACAAGTAAATTGTTGATCACGGAACTATGACATAAAAAAAAAAAAAACTGCATTTTGGTGACAGGTAGTCCTATTGTATGGCTACAAAAACACCACTTACGAGGTTATTTTTGTGACTTTAGAATTTGCAGGATTCAAATCTAGCAAAAGGATCACTGGTATATATTCTTGACTTTAGTATAGTCTTTAGTCATACTAAACAAGATAACATATAGCATTAAGACATTCAGCTCTTGTGTCCACTTATGGTGACTGCATATTACTCCTGCTTGTAGGCCCCAATCCTTTGGGAAGTAAATAGAAAAGAGCCACAATTTTGATGTTGAGACAAGGGGGGGTTGTTTGGTAATAGCTTTGAGGCATCTTAGATGTTTGTCATAAAAGTGATACAATAGGGAGAAGGGAGGATCTACAAGTGGAATAGAAAAAACTAACAATATTAAGGAAGATCTTATGTACATTATGTTCCAAAAGAAAGAGTTCATAACAATTAATAGTTGCTAACTTGCTATCTCACCAGAATAATGGTACCAAAGGAAGAAGCTCTTGGTTCAACGTGCTCATATTGAATACAACTTCAGCATATAGAACATCATTTGTGAAAAGGTCGTGCCGCAAAACCGTTGTCCCATTGATATCACCAACCTATACATGCAAGCATTGAGCTTTAACTAAGAAAAGAAAGATAAGATATTACAGAACAAATTTCTATAGCGTGTCATCATCTCATCACCTCAATGGGTATTTGTATAGGCTTTTTAGGTATATCTTGCAAAGAAAGGCTTGGTACACATTTCAGAGCTTCTGGAGGATCAGGAGTCTCCTGTTTCAACTTAAGTTCAATTGTTGCACGAGCCAGTTCAGCAAGATCCTCTTGGGTCATGCTAGATTTCACCTTCTCCAAATTTTCTTTCTCAACTGCTTCATCAAGTGAAGCCTTCTCTGGGTCAGGCTGTTAACAACATCAATTAGCATATCATATCATGTCATATTGTACATTACCAAAATCAAAATTAGCACTGAAAAATGAATACCTGCATCTCGATAGTTACACGGTGTGGGTTGTTCAAAATGAATTGTTCTATTAAGGGAGCAAAGACAGCTTTTGAACCTTCCTCAGCTATTCTATCTTTTAATGCCTTTAGCGGTTCTTGGTACTTTAATGGTACAAACGGATCCATATCATAAATCCACTTCCCCTGTCATATCAACTGCTTTATGAGAATCCTTCAGACTAGTAGGATGAATAGTAGAGGAAAAACCAATTTAATAAAGATATGATAACAATATATGCTGCTTACCATGGAGCGAAGCATCAGTGCTAAGCCACGAGGAAATGATCCAGTATTGTTTTCTCTGAGCGAGAACTCAATTGTGTTCATTGATGCTTCAACAGCATCAGAATGGAAGCCTTCCTCTGCCAGCTTTTTTAATGTATCCAGAACCAACAATTCTACTTTTTGAATGTCCTCTTCTGATACACCTTTCAATCCAATGCTGAATTGAGGTTGAAGGAGCTCATCTTCAACCCCACCACCAACAATTGCATCCCCAAGACCACTCTCCAACAGGATTTTTCTCAAAGGAGAAGCAGGAGTTCCCAACATTAAATGATCCAGAAACCCCAGAGCCAGCTCAGTTTCCAAGTCTAGAGGAGTTTCAGAGAGGAGCCAGTTGAGGCACACCATGTGCTTCTTTTTCAAGTCAACCCCATCAGCAGCAGGATATTTCTCAACAATTCTAACTGGTTCTGAGAACAGTTTCTGATAATCCACTTTCGATTCCTCACGAGCTGAATTTGCTTCAAACATGTCTAGATATTCTGCAAAGGGGAGTGAGAATGTTAATTTAAGAATTTTATGGAAGGTTCATTGGACAGCACAATGCTTAATCAGCTAGATATGAATGTGATTTCTGCACATAGTCCTTCTACATGTATCTCAGAGATGAACCCTCAATACAGGCAAACATGTGCACGTATGCTCTTATGTACATACAAAACAATGTTATAATTGACTATTGTACATCATGGGCAACAGAGAACTGTGGAGTCCCACTAAAATTGGTTCGATTAATTTTCTTCTTCTGTCATTTTATCTAAATTTCACTAGGACAAAGGAACATCAATAATTACAGCCTGATTAAGATTATATACCACTTAAAATACGTAGTCTTTCAGTTGCATCATCATCTCCATAAAACCATATCCTGGCATTGCTGGGATGGTAATACTTGCGGTGGAACTCCTGCAGATATATAACATAAGGAAAAAAAATCAAAATAGAACAGAACTTCAGGCAATCACATTTGTGATCATTATACTATAGCTGGAAGAACGAATGTCAATCTTTTATTTCCGGAACCATACAGATCTAGTGAAAGTTTGAAGTGATGCACTAAAATCACAAGGATTTTGCCAAGTTACAGGTAACAGGTAGAATCTCCACTAAAGGTCATACAGTTAACCTTTAGTTTGTTGACAAACTCGCTCATGTAAAGCTGATAATAATCCATAAACAACATCAAACCCAAGTCCAACCAAAGCATATTGTAGAATGATTTTCACAATTATCAAGCAATAGTGTTTCCAACATTACATGATTAACAGCAGACTCCAACATAACATAAAGAAAGCCGCATCTAGTTCACCTATATACATCCTGGATAAATACAGGAAATGAACATACTTTATATGCGTGTATATAAGTATATATACATATGCCTATGCATCGATCTACACACCCATGGATATATGCATGTTTGCTTGCGATAGCATCCAAAAGATCATATCAACAGAAAACAAACCTTGAATTCCTCAAAAGTTAGTTTTGGAATAACTTGTGGATCACCGCCACTATCAACACCATATGTATTGTCAGGAAAAAGGGCCTGCAGAGAAATTCAATAAATCAAAGCCACATCACTCAATATATTGTGTAATGTGCAAATAGAGTTTAACAATTACTTAGATCAGTAACAAATAAATCAAATACAGTGCCCCATTTATATGGAGAAAAGCAATAAGCTGAGGGTTCCCAGAGTACACATTTATCACCAACCTCAATTTGGTTTTGAAAGTGAAACTCACCTGTTGGGAAGCTCGGCCTAGAATGCTATCAGGCTGAGAATAAACACCTTTCATCTCATTGAAAACGACACCTGGAGTAGATCACATGAATAAGGATCAGTGGATAGATCTGCATGCCATTCTATGAATCAATTGTTCAGATAATATGGAGACTGGAACATTAACCAGAAGACAGCCAAGTTTTCAAGACAAGATACCAACCTTTATATGTTATATCCTCTGAGGGGTCATTCAATTCATAATGCCAACCTTCTTGTTGAAATGTTTTGACATCTTCCACACATTTAGGGAAAAAGACCGCATCTAAGTACACATCAACCAAGTTATAGAAATCCTGCATAATAAAGTGGCTATATGTTGGTTAAAACATAATCTTAGAGAAATAAAATTGTGTGTCTTTACTTCGACTGAAGGACCAAACCTTTGTATTTGTGGAAGCAACAGGGTAGCAAGTCCTATCCGGATATGTGAAAGCATTGAGAAACGTATGCAGGCTCCCTTTCAACAGCTCAACAAATGGCTCTTTCAGAGGGTACTTTCTTGACCCACATAACACGCTATGTTCTAAAATGTGAGGAATTCCTGTTGAATCTTTTCTGCATCAACAAGGTGAAACGTTGGAACTTTAGTATGTGCCTTAGCTAGAATAATCAGAAATTTAAAGGACTGTTTATGCTACAAGTTGTTCTTCCTCAATAATAATTATATTCGTTAAAAAAAATATCCCGGATTGTTCGACCATAAGAAGTCTAACTGAAAGTTTCAGGAATTGCAAACTATAAAGGTGAGTACCTTGATCAAGGAAGTACGTCAATGGAACACTTTATTTGACACCACAACCAGGACCACTAAGTTTGTACAATTGAGCCTGATCTACAGCCCTAAATTTATTTTCCATCATTCTAACGGATGTTTCCACCAATCTAAGTATTTCGATATTCATGGATCCAGTCCATGGCTAGCCATTACTTAAAAAGCACAATGCACAACGCTCCACGAATATATGAATAAAATTGTTGAAATTTTGTTAATGAAAAATAAATATATGCAGCTAGGATGGTCGTGACTATATTATATGAATACCACAACACAAGTTGATCGAGCACATCACCGTTATCATTGCCTTAACCTCAAATGCTACTAAAATAGTGTGAAAAATTAACAATCAATCATGTGCTATTACCTTCAAGTACTACAGACCAATGAATATTATATCTAAACTTTCATGATAAAGTCTGTCCAATATCCACATATGAAACCAAAACAAAGTTCTCATCAGAGTTTATACAAAATTTCAGTTCTCTTCCATTTTCAATTCATAGAACCATCCAAAACCTTGACAACTAACTGAACCATGTAGACTAAGTAAGCGCTCTCGCACACAAAATTTCTGGTGTAGCTGACATCATCGGAACATTTCTATGAATGTTAAACTCAAATAGTAATAAGACACAAAGTGATATAGTTAAACTAAAAAAATAACAAGTAATTAGGATAAAATTAAAGTAATAAACGTTATTAGTAGAACGCTTACGGAGGAGTCCGGAAAACAATCCCGAAGACTTTATTCTCGTCGTCATTGGAAACTGACATGACTTCAGCTCCAGTTTTCTTGTGCTTATACAACACCGCTCTAGATTTACACTCCTCAATAAATTCCTCGGACACTTTCTCAAACCCAAGCTTCTCCGCCACGACATCATCAGCTCCCAAAATCTCTGAAAATTATAAGTGAAATGAATTGACCATTCAAATCCAACAACATAGTTAGACAGTGAACAAAAATAGAAGAACCACTCGATTACCAGGGGAAGGCTGGACGGACGAGGTAGCAACGGCGCGCACGGAAAGAGAGCAGAAATCTCCTTTGCGATGAAGAGAAGGACGTATGACTGAAGAAACGAGGCCGAGGTGGCGGCGGAGGATGGAGCGGTGGTGGATGGTGGTGGGGACTGGACGGTGGCGTCTCGGGAGGCGAGCGAGGCGGTGAGCTGAGCGGGAGAATAATCTGGCGGAGGCAGGCGAAGGAGAGGAAGAGGAGAGAGAGCGGAGGAGCACCATTCTCTCCATCGGTGCTACCACTCTAATGGCGGAATATCGAAGAAGATGAGATAAGTAAATGAAACCTGATGTTCGTTGTTTAGTTTGGGGTTTATGGTGGGGAAGGGAGGGAAAAATAAATATCAGGAATTTGTGGTGCTTTCTTGGGGAATAAGAAGAAAATTTTCACGCTAGAAATCTTTAAAAATAAAAAAAAAATAAAAAAAAACCGGTCTTGAAGGTACTGTATAACCGGAATGCTCGTCGGGCCGGGAAAACCCGAAATCAACCGGTAAGAACTGGTTAAACCGGTCAATTGGAATTCTCGATCTGGTTTAGAACGGCAGAACGCAGAATGAAGAAATGGAAATAAGGAAAAAGAAAAAGAAGTGTGGTTCTAAATTTTACCTATAATTAAAACTAAAAATAATCTGAAATTTATAAAAAAAATCTAAAAATAATTTTCCCTATTTCATTTTTGTAAATATTAAATATAAATGTTATATAAATAATATATGAACCAATTACACTTCTCAATACAACTTTTATTATTAATCAATCACCTTCAAACAACCTATTACACATAGCTCATCACATTTTTTTAATTAAATATTAATAATCAAACATTCAACCACTTCTTCAACAAAATATATTTTAACTTTTTCAATCACTTAGGGTGTGTTTGGTTTGGGTTGGGGTGGTTGGAGTACTGTAAGTTGGGGTATTTAGATTATTGGAAGTGGTTTGGAAAATAAAAATGTGTGATTGTTTTATGGGTTGGAGGAGTGGTTGGAGGGTATTAATACTCCCTCCGTCCCATAAAAAAAGTCCTGTATCAGACTTATTTCTTGTCCCATAAAAAGAGTTCTGTTTGAAAAGTCAAAGTTAGTTATCCAAGTAAGTTACTTTGATGCCCTTATAAAACCATATTAATACTTTGATGTC
>JAUEKW010135570.1:0-11612 GCA_032274785.1 Ajuga reptans
CACAATTGTGGTGGTCACAAATAAGTTATTATTAGTGACCACAATTGTGGTCTCAAAAAGTGTTATACAAAAGACATTTTTTGTTGTAGTGAGATTATACAAATCCTTAGGAATTAATTTGTTATATTCTTTGATTGATCAAGGTTTAATTCCCTTTAGTTTAAGGTTTGTGAATATTGCTTGTTGGTAGTATACATGACGTAGGGGTCATATATGGTTGATCGTCGATTTACCGATTTTGCCACGTAATGCAAAATCATTGTTAATTACATGTGTTTTGCAACTTTGGATATTTTATTTATTGATTAATTGTGAGGATTATATGATTATAAGTGTTATAGGATTATATGATTATAAGTGTTATAGGAGTAGATATTATATTATCATGTGAACTTAACTTGAATACGTCGTTGTCGAAATTCATATTCTACATACAACTTTTAAAATTTATATAAACTTATCTACGTAGAATTTCCAAAACCTGTTTTACTATGATGTACTACATGATGTTAGGAGTCTACGCTTAAAATTTGAAGATGTTTCGTTGAGTTTATGAGTTTTAATGAATTTTACAAGATAAGTCGGTCAGTCTATTTTGATCCTAGAAAATATATTTTTAATAAAGTTAGTCCCTTTGAATATTTTAAACCTGTCTTAATATGATAAATTATGTGGTGTTAAAAGTTTATAATAAAAGTTTGAGAGGGTGTTATGAAATATAGGATTCCTAGTGAATTTTTACAAGTCTGGCTAATCTTAACGCCTAAAAATAGTCGATTTTCAACTCTAGTGATAGATTTTTATAAAAACTTATACTTTGATTTTTAACGAGCTGTTTTAGTATGATAACTAATAGAATATATTTTATAGCTATGTCAATTCTCATAATTTTTATATGATTATATGAATTACGTAATTTTTTATCGATTTACTTATACAACGCTATTTTTTCCAAACTCTAGAAATTATATTTTTCTAAAGAATGGATTTACCCTATATGAATGTAACCTTTTGGAATTATGTAACAAATAATTTAGCTAAGTTACACATATATTACTATGATATTATTATTTACGTGTATAACGTGTTATGTGTTACATAATACTATGCTAGTATAATCTAGATGTGACTATATGGGTAAGCTTGAGTATAAGTACCTGTATTATCTATTAATACGTACATGCTGAGATTATGATTTTAATAGAATAAGTTATGACAAGAAAAAGAATAATAAAGATAATTACAAGACTAATGGTTCAAATCGTGGCGAGTGCAGTACGAGTTGGACCGAGTAACCTTGGATCTTCTTTAGAGCAATTCAGTCAAACAACATCTATATCAGTCAAAGAAAGTATACGTCAAAAGTGGGTAACTTTTATTTAATATTCTTCTGCTTTTATGTTCTTATATATGCCCGGCTTGACCATGCAAGCGGTCATTCCGTTATATAAGACCTTCGGGTCACAGGACCTTCGGGTCACCAGCTTGGCCTTAGTGTCATTCTGTTATACAAGTAGACATTCGGGTCGTAGGACCTTCGTGTCAATAGTTGGCTGGCCGATGGGTTAGCTGATTATAGTGCTGCATGTCAGTGTACAATCTTATAGTATATTAAATAAGTGTTATCCACTGGTTTGGCATAACTCATGATGCTATGCTTAAACGTATGTTTTTAGGTTCAACGGATTGGCAGGAGATCTAGCTGGCGCGGGTGAGTTCCCAATAAGAAGTATATAAAGTAAAGTGGTTTTCAAGATTAGATATTAAAGTAGAATTGGTGCTAAAATTATATTAGTTAAATTCAAGTTGCAAGTGTTTTATGTTTTAAACGTTTCTAAACTAGAAGTTTCTACCACTTATAGTATTTTAAAAATATAATAGGGATTTTGGCTCAAAGATGTGGATTTATACGAGTTAGTTTTTGTCTGTGAAAAATAAATCAGGTTTTAAGAAAGTTTTCTAACTCGTATTTTTACTAAATATGAGGGAAGAATATGTGTTCCCTACAACGAGGAGTTGAGAAGGGAAATTCTTGAGGAAACTAACTCTGCACAGTATTTGGCTCATACTGGATGAACAAAAAGGTATCATGATATGAAAGAGATGTTTTGGTGGAGAAGTATGCAGAGAGACATTAGAAATTTTGTAGAAAGATGTTTGACTTGTCAGCATGTTAAGGCCGAGCATGAACAGCCTGCGGGGAAACCACAACCACTTGAAATTTTGGAATGGGAATGGGGACAAATAGCTATGGATATTGTGGTTAGATTATCAAAGACAGTCAATGGGCACAATACGATATGGGTTATTACCGATCGTTTAACGAAATCCTCGCATTTCCTACCTGTAAGGATAACATTTAAGATTGCGTAGTTTGCACAAATTTACATTCAGGAAATAGTGAAACTACATGGAGTACCCATTTTAATAGTGTAACAATCCAAATTTATGGCTCATTTTTATCTACTAGAAAATATCTTTATTAAATAATTTGCCCATTTAAATATTGTTCCAAGCCCATCATATTTATTTAAATTACTAAACCAAGTAATTTGGCCCCCGATTGAGCCCAAATTATGATTTTCAACTGCATATTTGTGAAATTTGGTATATTACTGTGTTTCTTGATCAGATATATTAAATAAAAAATAGATTTTTTTAGATAGAATTAAATCAAATTCCTAATCCTATAGAGATATCTGATTACTGCCCTATTAGGAGATTAGATCATAGTATAAATACGGTAGGAAGAATACTATATCAGCTCATCATCCCATACGCAGTCGCCAGTTCTTCATCTTCTCCCAATTTCACCACTTCTTTTTTTCTCAAACACCGCAACCGATCTTCTTCTTCCTTAAGAAAAACATGTATTAATTTGACTAAGACTACCGTATAATCTTTCTCCATGATGTTTTGATTTTGAAATCATGTTAGTTCAAAATAGTGTAATCGGAAAAAAAAAGGGGAAGAACATGAAGTAGATAAAATTTGTGTAGGAGAACTTGGATCCATGAGATTTATTGTGTATCTGGCTACTCCTATTGTGTGCGTGTGTAAATTGGGGTGTGTCCGCTGAGAGAGGTGGCTAGTGTGTGTGTATATATTTATATATGTGTGTGTCAGGAGAGATGGAGGATAGTATTAATTGTGGTGATGGTCTGTTGGAAATTGGGGAATAAAGGACAAAAGAAAAAAAAAGAACATAAAAAATGAAAGGAGGGGTGATGGGACGAGAGCAGTCAGTAGGGGGGCAAGGACGAAAATTTTGTAATATTTCAGTGAAATATTGCCGAAATTTTGGTTTTTTGGAGTTACCGAAACGAAACTGGGGGGCCATGTATTTTTCACAGAATATCACCAAAATATCGGTGATATTTTGGTTTGCTTCGATTTCGGTGAAGATGATGAACAAAAAGGTAAAATATCGGCGGTAAATTAGAAATTTCATTTTTTTTCTTGCTGTCCTAAAAAATCATCATATCTGTAAGTTTTAAGTTTTCTTTTCCGCATCTTAGGGCTAGTTTGTTTATATTTTTAAAGGAATATTTTCCACTTTTTACTACTCTAAACATATAAATTATGTTTATTTTTACAATTTTCTCTCATATACTTTTTTCAAATCAATTATTACATTTAAATTAAATATTTAAGTTATGTCCCATCACTACTATTCATTTAATATAATACAATATATTTCAATTATAATCATTTGATGCGACTCTTAACTATCAATTCATATAATATAATAAAATAAATTTTAATCAATATCATTTAATAGGGTCTACCATTTACTATTATTCTAATAAAATATTTATATCTAAACATAATATTTATAAATAAGTCACATCTAATCTAAAATTAAATCACATTCATCAAATCATATCAAATAAAATCTCGTAAACAATGCTAGAAATACTAAAAATTGGAAATTGAAATCGAAAATATAACCAAACCTCCCTTAGTTTCTTCATGATTTTAGCTGGCATCTTCTTATTTATGTACCTCATTCATGAATATGGGAACTAATAATTGGCTGAAGTGTATGTAGTAGATAATATATGGCGGTGAATTCTTGGTCATGGGTTTCCTGGTAGTGAAGTTTTAACTGTTCATAGCATTAGACATGTTGGTTTCACGTCATCTTCCTACTTACACACCCTCCCCTCTCTATAATTTGCACCAAAATTACGCTTGGCATTTGCAAGACTTTCATCAAAATTACTCTAATGTAATAAATTGGTACTAGTACTGCTTAGATAGGGATGGGGCATCTGTTCCATTTGAGCCACATAGGTCATCATTTTGGTTCTAGTCAGTAGTAATGTTGTATGAAGTATCTTCATAATGTGTATAATATTGCAAGACACCGTTTATTTTGTTTATTATTTATTAATTAGATGTAAATAGGTCAATTTGTATAAATTTTTAATTTTTTTTTTGAAAAATTCAATTTCATTAACAATCAAGTGGCCGAAAGTCCACTATCTTTGAGTACAATATGACGAACACTAGAAGGATAATCCTCGAGCCAAACATACTCATCGTTCACAACAATACAAAAGCGTGCGAGTGAATGTGCTAGAGTGTTAGCCTTCCGGCCTAAATGGTTAACTTCCATAAGCTGCATCCTTCCTCGAATAGCAATTAAATCCTCCAATATTAAGTCACCTAATATTTCATCCCAGTCCCCTGTTTGTAAAGCTCTTACCACACTGATGTTATCACACTCAACCATCAGACTTTGAATTGCAATATTGAGTGCATACCGCATCGCCATGGCCTCGATGACATTGGACGAACATTGTCCCATGATTCTGCAAGTGCATGCTAAGAGGACATCCCCTTCAAAGTCGCGAATTACGCCTCCAAATTCCACTGACCCGTCCGAAAACGTTGTTGCATCCATGTTGAGTTTCAGGAATCCTTCGATTGGTGCCGTCCAAGCAATTCCTTGATTTGGTCTAACCGCTTCGAGGAGGAGATCGTTTCCTTCTTTAAGCAGAATGGACTCTTTCCATGCTTTATCAACTGCATGGGCGATGAGCAGAACATCGAAAGGTGTGTTATCCATGTAAAATCTGCAACGATGTATCCAAATGGACCACACCACCATGAACAGTAGTTCGATTCTGTCCGGATCATTCCGTTCCATTTCTTGCCAAATCCACTAGCGAAAAATCAGGTTCACATCCGATGCAATTTGAACTTGAAGAGGGCTGCGTTTCCACAGTTCCTGAACAGATGGGCAGAAGATAAATAAGTGTTCGACAGATTCGTCGTCCAAACCACATAATCTACAAACCGGTTCGATTGGGACTCCTCTTTTTATCAAATTAGCGCGAGTGGGTATGGCGTTGTTACAAGCTTGCCAGATGAGGTGTTTGATCTTCGGGTATGTGTGAACATTCCAAAGTTGCTGCCAAAAAGGGGGGCATGGGATGGTCCAGCCACACCTTCCCGACATGAGGATTCAAGTCGTACCGCCTTATGGTACGCGGTACGTACCATGTACTTTCCTGATTTTGAGAACCTCCAAACACGTCTGTCAATTCCGAACTTAAGTCCCAGCGGAATCCCTTGGATAATGTCCGCGTCAGTCTTCTCAAAACGCTGGTTCACAACTTTGGTGCGCCAAACCCCTGTGTCATGGTCAATAAGATCGCTCACATATGCTGTCAACGAACTGGCATTCGGTTGACATCCCGGGGCTCTGAAATTATCCATTGGTAGCCATCTTTCGTCTTGGACTTTCACCAACCGACCATCCCCAATTCGCCATGCGCTTCCTTCTTCAACAATATCCCGGACACTCAAAATGCTACGTCATAAGTAGCTCGGTTGATATCCCACTTGTGCCATGGTAATTTTAGTTCGAGGGAAGTACCGTCCTTTTAAAACCTTTGCCATGAGGGTTTTCGGGTAGGTCATCAATCGCCAATATTGCTTACCAAGCATCGCTTTATTGAAGAGATGCAAATCCCGAAATCCTAAGCCTCCGTCCTTCTTTGAGTGTTGCATATTCTTCCAGCTGACCCAGTAAATTTTCTTCTCATCCATATTAGCTCCCCAATAGAAACGAGAAACCGCACTCTCAACTTGTTCACACATCGTTTTGGGTAGTAGGAAACAACTCATTGTATACGTGGGTATGGCTTGGATAATTGTCTTCAATAGTATCTCTCGTCCCGCTTTGTTCAAGGCTTTCTCTTTTCAGTTCTTCAATTGACTAAGCACCCGATCCAACACAATTTGGAAAACTCTTTTCTTCGATCGTCCAACCAGGGATGGGAGTCCTAAGTATTTATTGTATTGTTCAACTGCCCGAACTCCCAGAAGCTGGCCGAACTCATTTCGCCGTTGATCGTCCACATTTGAGCTCCGAATTATCGAGATTCACCTGCTGTCTTGAGGCCAGTTCATACACATGTAGGATTTTCTTTATCTCCAAACATTCATTCACCTTTGCTTGAAAAAACATCACACAATCATCTGCAAAGAAGAGGTGTGAAATGGAGGGTGCTGTTCGGGCGATCTGAAGTCCCGTGATGCACTTTTGTCTCTCTACCTCCTGTAACAAAGCTGATAGGCCCTCTGCACAACAAATAAAGAAGTAAGGGGATAATGGATCACCTTGTCGGAGGCCTATTTGTGGGAGGAAGGATTCCGCAGGTGATCCATTAACCAAAATAGAGTATGAAATAGTTTGAACACACTTCATTACAAGATCAATCCATCTACCCGTGAATTCCATTTTTCCCAACACACACTCAAGAAAATTCCACTCAACCCGATCGTAAGCTTTACTCATGTCCAACTTTAGAGCAAGCCTGCCTTTTTTACCCGTTTTTTTCTTCTTCATATGATGGAATGATTCGAATACGATTATTGCATTGTCCGAAATTAGTCTGCCGGGTATAAATGCACTTTAGGAGGGGGGAAATGATGTTTGGGAGTATTATGTTTACTCTGTTTGCGATGACTTTTGTTATGATCCTAGTGATGACGTTATAGAGACTAATAGGGAGAAAATCTTTAGGATTTTCCAGTTTTTTCATTTTTGGGATTAGGACAATATGGGTATTATTTAAAGAAGTGGGGGTTAGAGTTGTTGTTTAAGATATTTAAGCAAGTATGAACAACTGATTTCCCAACTATATGCCAGTAATTTTGAAAGAACAGAGGAGGCATACTGTCGGGTCCAGGGGATTTGGCCGGATGCATCTGTTTGAGCGCTTTCGTTATATCTTGTTCGGTGTATGGCTTTGTGAGCATTGTGTTCATGTGTAGAGTGACTGTTGGCTGCATGCAATCCAAGATATTGTGTATATTAATTTGGCCACTTGATCTGAAAACATCCTCGAAATACTCCTTTAACACCCCTGCCACTTCTTTCAGTTTCTTGACCCAACTCCCACTACTATTTCTGATCTGGTTTATTGTGTTCCTTTTCCTTCGTTGATTCGCTTTCGTGTGAAAAAATGTAGTATTGCGGTCCCCATCTTTCAGCCAGAGTGCCCGAGATCGCTGAAACCACATAGTTTCCTCTTGTTTCTGACGTTCCATAAGCTCATTTTCGCACCTTTCAATAAGCCGAACCACAGCCCCTGATTGATACCTTTTTTGAAGGTCACTGAGTTGGTTTGTTAAGACTCTGATGCATTTTTGAATATTCCCGAACTCAGCTGCATCCCATTCTTGAAGGACCGAAGCACAACGTCCCACTTGTTGGACATAATTTGCAAATTCATTTTTCGTTGTCCAAGCATTGTTAATTACTTCCTCACATCGGGGGTGCGTCATCCACATTTTTTCAAAACGAAACATTTTCTTCCGCCTTATATTTTCATCATCAGCCTCAATCTGCTCCTATGCCACATGAAGAATGATTGGGGAGTGGTCAGATTTCACCCGTGTTAAATGGTTCACCCGAAAGAACGGAAATAGTTCCATCCAATGTCTGTTTGCGCAGAATCTATCCAACCTGCATTGTATGTTGGCCTAGTCTTCCCCTTATTTGTCCATGTGTATTTGATGCCCATAAATCCCAAGTCTTCCAACTCAATTTCCATGAAAGCTCTTCGAAATTCTGACATGGCCCCGTTTAACTTCATATTTCCTCCCAACTTCTCGTGGGACCACAATATTTCATTATAGTCACCACCACAAACCCACGGGGTAATATCATCTGGCTTGAGTTTCCTCAGAAGATCTCATGTACGCCATCCATTGCATTGATCGGGGAAACTATAAAGGCCAGTGAATTGCCATTCCAAAGAACCATCATCTTTCCTAATTTTTACAGAGATATGGTTTGTGGAGTAGTTTAGGAGCTCCACATCCCAATCCTCATTCCACAGGAGACATAATCCTCTACTTCGGTGCCTTCCTTCTCCCCTACATGGTACCGCAAAACATCCTCTGTATATAGTCTTACGAGCATTCAATCTAACCATTTGAGCCTCAAGTTGTTTTGTTTCCATGAGAAAAACAAGGCTCGGATTCTTCTCACGGAGGATCTTCATCAATAGCCGAACTGCCGCTGGGTTCCCAAGCCCACGACAACTCCAGCTTATGATATTCATTGGGGTCGGCGGAGACTGCAAAGCAGCCCCACCGTTGAGTCGATTTCCATTGCTGTGGGTCTTCCTCGTTTGGTCATATCTGAGTTCCTTGACTCTTGCAGTTCATCCGATTGACGTTTCTTACCAAGATTGGATACCACTACTTCTTCTTCTCTGTTTCTTCCTTCTTTCTGAACTATGACAGGTCGTTTCTTCTTGTACTTTGGGTTTTCTATGGAGGATATAGGATGGTTTGGAGGTTTTTTGGTTGGTGAAATTTGTTCTTTTTTAGGTTTTATGAGAATTTTTAATATAAATATTTGTATTTAGGTTAGTTATAACAACTATGTCAAATTTTCAGTTTTAAATACATTTTGTTTGCAATTTTTTGAAAACAGCACTGATATTTCCACCGATATCGATATTTCACCAATATTTTCGTAAAATTGAAAGACCGATATTTCCGTAAAAACTAAAAGTTTCATCCTTGGTATGGGGTATTAGTTAGGGGGTTGGTGTGTTGGAATTATAGAAGGAGGAGGTGGGGGGCTACGGTGGTGTAGGAAGAGAGAGAGATTTAATTTGGGGTGTGGCAGGAGGAATTAAATGAAGAGAGAGAGAGAGATAAGTTAGTGCGTGTATTTATTTATTTATATGTGCGTGTGAGTGTGTATGAATAAAGGTTAGTGAAAAAAAATATATACATAAACAAATGTGGGGGTGGTGCTGTTAGACGAGATCAGATAGGGGAATGGGAGTCAACCCCATTTAATTGTAGTGCCATTATTTTCACCTAGCATAAGAGATTCAGAAAATTTAGAATTAATCAAGCCCAATCCCTGCCCATTTTCTATATTTATTTATCCAGTCAGCCTTAAACAACTTCTGTATATTATTCTACCCCATTTGATTTCTTATAATTTATGTTAAGTTTTATTACTAGATTAAATTAAGGAATATAATATATAATGTATGCAATTCCGGTCAATAGCACCGTGATTAAGCCACTACATAACATCTGCAAGATCCATTCATCTTTTTTACGGTGGGGTTCTCTTTCAAGTTTGTTCTAATTAAATATTTAGAATGATGTTGTGTATGTATGCATGTGAATATTTTGATATGGAATCATTACTTTGTTCCAACCATTATGTCGACCTGGCCAGTTAACCGGCATGAATGTTACAATTGATACGAATATTAAGCACACTATGCGCATGTATGCTCTGCTATTCTTTATATTTAATTCTTACAAACTTAATCCCACAGTCTGGATGTAGCTCATAGCCTCTAAAAATCTAATTTTCAGGTTAAGGAGCCGGCAACGGAAGTGGATAGAGTCGGGTGGTTTATTTTTTTATGGTTATGAAACACTATTTAGTTTGGTCTAGTTGGCTTTGACATTTTGTTAAAATTTAGTTTTGAAATTTGATTACTTAATAAACTAGATTGAATTTAGGTTCGTTTATTTATGAATTGTGGTGTTTCGCTCGGATGATTTATTATTTATTGGAAAATTTTATTTTTGGGAAAATTATGCTCAGGTTTCACTTAAAAAAATTATTTACTTGTAATTCTTTTTCATAAAATCTTAGGATGTTACAGTTGGTATCAGAGCCAGTCTACGTTTCTGTAGACTCGCTAAAAATCATTTCTTTGTCGCACGAAATTGTATCGGTATAAATAATAGTGTACCCTCCATCTATGCTCCTTCTTCGGCTCAAGGTACGCAATTATTTATGCACGATTTATGATATGGCATTGACACGAACATACCCATTCATGATTTTTATGAAAATCTTTCTTATCCTTTCTGTTTTAAATTTTTTTTATGTGTGGTGGCCATAGTGCATAGAATGACTAGGGATGCCAAACGGGACAGCCCTAGCTGTTTCGGGCTAGCCCTAGTAGTTTTCGGGCTTATAGGGCCTCGGGTTTTTCTGTTCATTTTTAACGGGCTGATAATATGGTGAACTTAATCCTAACCCTACTAGTTTTTGGGCTAATCGGGCCACTATCGGGCCACTGTCGGGCTACAAGTCTACAAATTACCTTAGAAATAGGGTATTTCGTTCTATCGGATATGGGAGAAGGTTGAGACGAGATCCCACAAGGAGAAGAAAGTCGTTGACAACTTCTAGCATACAGTGGGAGAGTTGCTAAGACTGTACGCCTGCAAGGAACTTACGTGGGGGAACCAGTGGGCCCTAGGTTCGAGTTTGAGTTCGAGCCTGGGAATAGCCCGGATCAACCAATAATGTTGGATTAGATAACATGAGACGCCTTTGTTCCATTTGTTTCTTTTTCTAGTTATTTATTTATTTTAGTGTTAGAACGAAAGCAAAAATATTTATATCATTTCTTTTTGTTTTAGTTTCAAATTTGGAATATGAATAAAATTTGTTTATTTATATTTAACGAAACTATATCTCTCGTTCCTTCTTTCTCTTCACTATTCTCTACTTATTTCTTTTTATTTATTGTTGCATTTCGTGTTATTGATTTATAAGTGGTTTGTGTTCGAGAATGTAGGATCATGGCTAACCAAAGGAACAACCAAAACAACGCATCACCAGCTAACACGCCTCCCGCTAACCCAGGTGTAGGAGCACAAGAGGGCGCGCTTACCCTCAACAGGTTTTGGCTAGCCTAGCTGCACTGCTACACGGGGCAAACCACAATGCTCCGAACCATGAGCCGACATAGGCAAAAATTATTGCGTAATTCAACAACTTCAAACCCACCATCCTTTCAAGGGATCGAGGGACCGGCAGCCATGGAGGAATGGATGCTGACCCTGCAAAGCATCTTTAACTACATCGGATGTACAAAGGCACATAAGGTATCATGTGCTGCTTTCCAGCTAAAGGGTGATGCACGGACCTGGTGGAATGATTATTTGAGGCTCCAACCTGTTGGGGAGCTCGATGGTTTGACCTGAGAAAGGTTCAAGGTGATCGTGAAGGAAAAGTATGTTGGAACACCTGTCGTTGCCGACGATCCAATCAACAAGACATGATCTAAATCATCTCGACTAAGATAAAGCGG
>JAUEKW010135580.1:0-11611 GCA_032274785.1 Ajuga reptans
AGTTTTCTAGGTCTAGCCGGTTACTATAGAAGATTCATTCAAGATTTCTCAAAGATCGCTAGGCCTTTGACCCAACTAACAAAAAAGAACAACCAGTTCTGTTGGACTGACGAATGCGATAGCAATTTCCAGGAACTTAAGCAGAGACTCATAACTGTGCATGTTCTAACTATTCCCGATGGGTCAGAGGGATTTGTCATCTATACAGATGCCTCCAAGTTAGGATTAGGATGCGTCCTAATGCAGCACGGAAAAGTCGTCGCTTATGCTTCAAGACAATTAAAGCCCCATGAACTAAACTACCCTACACATGACCTTGAGCTAGCGCCGGTTGTTCATGCTTTAAAAATATGGCGTTATTATCTCTATGGTGGCAAATACGAAATTTACACAGACCACACGAGTCTAAAGTACTTTTTCATACAAAAAGAACTCAACATGCGTCAAAGAATATGGCTGGAGCTAGTGAAGGATTATGACTGCACCATCCACTATCATCCAGGTAAGGCGAACGTCGTAGCTGATGCACTTAGCAGGAAAAGTGGGGGCTATATGGCCATGCTCCCTACACGGCGAGAATCATTATTCATAGAATTTGCTAAGTTAATAGATTTTGTGAAGTCAGGCCATACTACTGCTATAATCGCAACATTAACCATACAACCTACCCTTAAAGAGCGAATAAAGGTAACACAAAACACTGACAAATTTCTCCTTAAGATGAAAGACCGAGCAGTTGCGGGAACCATCAAGGGATTTTTTATAACACCAGATGGGATTTTAACATACAAAGGAAGACTATGCGTGCCCAAGGATGACAACGTAAGAAAATAAATCCTTGAAGAAGCTCACAACACACCATACACTGCTCATCCCAGAGGGACAAAAATGTACAAAGATCTAAAGGAGATCTACTGGTGGAGAAACATGAAATGATCAATAGGGAAATTCGTAGAAAAATGTCTGGCATGCCAACAAGTCAAAGCAGAACACCAGCGACCATCTGGACTCTTACACCCTTTAGAGATTCTCGAGTGGAAATGGAACACATAACCATGGACTTTGTTATGGGACTACCACGAACGGTAAAGAGAAATGAAGTTGTTTGGGTAATCGTTGATAGACTTACAAAGACAGCACGCTTTATCCTAATAAGGATGACGCTTAGTATGGATCAACTTGCTCAACGGTACATAGATGAGATTGTAAGATTACATGGGATGCCAATAACCATAGTTTCAGATAGGGATACACGTTTCACCTCAAGATTCTGGGAGAGTCTACAAATAGCCCTTGGAACAAAGCTCAAATTCAGCACATCATATCATCCACAAACAGATGGACAATCAGAAAGAACAATACAAACGCTCGAGGATATGCTCAGAGCTTGTGTACTAGACTTTGGGGGAAGTTGGGAAACATATTTGCCACTCGTAGAATTTGCTTACAATAATAGCTACCAAGCTACTATAAAGATGGCAACGTACGAAGCACTCTATGGAAGGAGATGCAGATCGCCTATTCATTGGGATGAGGTAGGGGAACGAAAAATCCTAGGCCTGAAATCATCGAAAAAACTAGTGAAGCTGTAACTAAAATTTGAGAGAGAATCAAAGCAGCCCAAGACCGGCAGAAATCCTATGCTGACACACGGAGAAAAGACCTACGATTCAATGTTGGTGATAAGGTTTTCCTCAAGATGGCACCAATGAAGGGAGTAATAATATTCGGAAAGAGAGGAAAGTTAAAACCTAGATATATTGGTCCATTCGAGATCCTAAACAGAATTGGAGACGTTGCCTATAGGCTAGCTTTACCGCCAGATCTTACAAATATCCACAATGTGTTTCATGTATCAGTACTTAGGAAGTACGTCCCAGACCCTAGTCATATTATTTATCACGAAAATCTAGAGGTTAATACAAATCTCGCATATGAAGAGAGCCTCATTGCCATCTTAGGAAGGAAAGTTCACACCTTGAGAAATAGAGAGGTGCCCCTAGTACTAGTACAATGGAGTAGACATGGAAAGGAATAAGCCACATGGGGACGAGAAGATGAAATCTCAGCTAAATATCCTTATATCATAACCTAAGTAAGTATGATTTCGATGACGAAATTTTTTTAAGTAGGGGAGAATGTAATACCCCGACTCTTTAAATGCACCAAACACATATTTCTTGCATTTCATAACACTTTTGTGCAATCTTATTTTATTTTAGATTGCAAAGTTAATTGTTTTATAGTTTTTTTTGAAAAAAAATAAATGTGATACCTCGATGTACCAGTTCGACCGCACCCCTACCACTAAAAAAAGGTAAGAACTAAGATTTGTAATATATAAATCTAAAGTTAATATCGAGCTTAAGGAATAAGAAATGAACATAATTTATTAGATTTTATTTGATAAATATTAATTATATAATATTAAAAACAAGTTATATTTCTACGTATATAAATATATACGAATGTATGTAGTTAATAGTTTTATATACAGAATATGCATGATGCGTTTATATATATATATAATTTGATATATAATATTATTATATATACATACCCTGACTTGTGTATAAGATAGGAAAATATATATATTTAACATATGTACATTATTATAATATATAATAATAATATAAAATATACAATAGGTGATCACTTAATTTTTCTTAAACAGTACAATATTGCTCAACAATGTCTTTTCCTCTTGGAGTTCACGTCCCACATCGTTTAGAGATTAGAAATGGCGGCTATAGTTCTGTTATATAAGCACTCCAACAAATAGTAGAATTAGGGACGAATTGTTTTGAGACGCTTTTGAAATCGTCTTAAATAGGTTTTTTTTAGATATTTTACATATATTGTCTCAAATAAATTAACGTGCGACATTTTCTTAAAAATGTCTCAAAATGAAATACCATTCCTGACATTCTCTTAGAAACGTCCCAAAAGAATGTATATTAGTGACGTTTTTCTAAGAATGTCTCAAAATATTACGTTATTTTGTGACCTTTTCTTAGATGTATCTCAAAAGGATGTATATTAGTGACGTTTTGCTAAGAACGTCTCAAAATGTTACATTATTTTGTTACATTAGCTTAGATACGTCTTAAAATAATGTATATTAGTGACATTTTTCTAAGAACGTCTCAAAATATTATATTTTTTTGTGACATTATCTTAAATACATCTCAAAAGGATGGTATATTAGTGACTTTTTCTAAGAACGTCTCAACGTTACATTATTTTGTTATATTATCTTAGATACGTTTCAAAATAATGTATATTAGTGGCATTTTTCTAAGAGTGATTCAGCCACCTCAAGCCGCAATCAAACACAGCCTAAGTAATATAGTATAATATAATGAGATTCCTTTAATTAGGAGGTCCTTAGTAGTTTATTTTCGACGACGTTCGGAGATCGATGTGCTAGAAAGTTGTAGTGTAGTGAAATATGTTTAAGGTATATTTTCTTTTAGTAATATTCTTTTCTTATTTTTGTAATTTATATAAATTTAGAAATTTAATTATTTTGTTAATTTATGGTAAGTAAGTATTAGTTAGGATGCATGTTAGTTAATGTAAGGTTAATAATAATATTTAAAATATTGATGAATTTTGATTAGTAATAATATGTAAAATGTTTATGAATTTCTATTTAGTAGTTCAATTGACGAATACTTCGGCCTTGTAATTTATAAACGAAAATGTGTAGTAACTTAACATGTGTATCTAGAGGTTATAATAAGAATTAATGTACCAATAGGATACTAGGTATTACTTAATTAGTTATACGAATTAAAGCTCGATTAATAATAAAAGTTTATGAAACAACATATGCTAGGTATAGTGCAGATCGAACTGAGGGCCATACGCGACTTACTTCACTATCTTGCAAAACCAGCATAAAAGGTGTGTGATCAGGCTACCTGTAAGTACGTGGCTTTTGTTATACTATTTGATATGTACTGTGATATGTATGTTCGTCTTCGCACTTGTGATTAATATAACTCTTGAGTCGTAAGATTGGCTCTTGAGTGATCTGCAGATCTTAGTAATAGGCTTCTGAGTCGTAAGATGGGCTCCTAAGTCAAGGGTGTATTTATTGTGGTGCATATTCATTTAGTATAACTGCTTACAGGGTTCCCACTGGGTTTATACTCATGCCCTTTAATTACAATTTTTAGGTTAGCTGAGTGGAGTGGCGGGACTGTTGCTGCAAAGGTCACCCAGTTCTTTTCTTTATCTATAAGTTAAAGTTAATGGTTTTATCTCAGTTATGTATAATTAAGCTTTTGGGTCATAAATCTGGGAGTTTCTTTTGTCATTACTAAGTTTCGAAACTTTAGAACCGCTGATGTATATATACTCTTGTGTCGTACTTTGTTGTCAATAAACTTCTATTTTTAGTTGATAAAATATTTACCTCACGCTTCCGTATTTAATCTAATTTATTATTTAAAAAAAATTTATTAAGTAACTCTCCGATCGTGACTTAAGGGGATTGGGGCGTTACAATATCAATATCCTATTCCTATACAAGTTTTATTAACGAAAATATTAAGGCATGTTTATCTTTTAACTGGGTATATTTTGTTCATGAGGAGAAAAAATAATTGTTGTTAAAAAATTAAATACTCAAGTTAATTGTCTCAATTAAAAAAGCACGTGAATTACTTCATCAATTCCTTTTTACGGATTTCAAACTACATTGTAATAGATAAACATTAATATATTCATTTATAAAAAATAAGTTGTTATTATTAGTGATCTAAAATTCTTTATGAAAATCATAAATAAGCCCGAAAAATATTCTATTTCTTTTATTTGTCTTAGATATTTTGGACGGAAAAAAATAACTTAGTTAGGGATGATTGACATTTAAATTCTTCTGTTTTTCTTTGTATCTGAGGTCTTAAAAATTATTTTTATTTTTTTCTTTTCTTTTACACTATTGAGTCGGTTATTAATGAGTCTTTTACATTAAATTAAATAACATAAATTTGATACTAAATAAATGTGTTCAAGCTTTTTATATATTAGATTATGAGTATTATTTATTTTTGACCCAAATATTTTTACTTACGTATATATATTTAAATGAAACCGCTTTGTCTTATATGTCTCTTTTATACTTTTATTAGGTATATATTATTGATTATGTTGGTTATATAATAAAACGTATTATAGATTATTTTATTTATTTATAATTTTTATCTTTTACCTAAAAAGAAATTTGTGGGGTTTCTTTGAACTTTTGTTGTTTAAGTTTTTTTATCCTGTTAAAACAAATCATATTACATACATTTACATTTGCTATATGAAAATATATTTTATTATTGTTTTTATAATATTATGAACTTTTTATGTATGAGTGGACGATCCCTAATACGATATGAAAATGTGATTCAAACATGATACATTTTACATCCTGATAAAAATGTTAAATTGCACGATAAAATAAGATGCAACAAGAATGATTAAATGGTCCGACTTGATAACACAAATTCTAAAAATTAAGTAAACTAAAAGTATTCATAGTGTTGTTTATATTAAAATAACATAAATAATATAAGACTAAGATAAAATATTCCCAAACACAATACAAAAGCGTGATTTACAACTCTTAAACATGTTGATGATTTTCAATGAAAATAATTATTATTTTAATATATATTATACGACTTAAGAATAAAATTATTAAATATATTTAACATTATTTTACTCGCATACGAATATATAATTATATTACAGTCAATAAGATTTGTTATAATATTATCACAAATACAACAAGCCGTGCATCGCACGAGTGAGATACTAGTAGTCAAAAAAGTCTAAAGCTTTTCAAATTTTTATCATTTTAGCCGATCCTTTTAATTTTGTCAAAAAATGTATAACCTTTTAAAATAGTTGTTATTTCTCAGATGTGTCGATATAAATGGTGACTCATTATTTCGATGAATCATTTCTTTGGACAGAAGAAGATTATTGAAACACTAACTCGAAATCTCACTTATCATATTCCATTGTGGAAGACACATTTTTTTTCTTAAGATTTAACCAATTTCTAAACTCTATTCAAAATTGTCTGAAGGGGGTTGCCACATGGATTACATCTCATCAACAAATTACATGTCATCTCTTCCTCAACGAGTTTAATATATTTTGACTAATATTGTATCTTTAAGTATTAATTTATATGTTTGTAGCTCAATAAATTACCCAGGAACCCCAACTACATTGCATGAGAAAGTTTATTTTTTATTTTATTGATTTTTATTTATTTTATTTTTGCTTTATTTATTTAATTTTCATTTTGATTATTTAATTTACGAAAGGTAAAAAATTAGTTTTGCTTTATAGGTTGTATTTTGTTGGTAAGTTTATTTTAATAAGCAAAGAATTAATAAAAAGAAAAAACCAACGTCAACAACGAGAGGGAAAAGGCCACAAACCGGCCCACAAGACGGAGGCCACAACTCGGCCACTCAAGATAACCAAAAGCAAACAACAAACGAAAGGGAAAAACCTGAATTGGTAGTCTGGCCTCGTTAAAACCTCTTTATGGAAAAGCCCATTGGAAAAAATCCATAAAGAGGAAAAAGAGTACGAGCCTGTCCCAAAACTATGAAAAGTGAAAAAATTCCTCCGAAATTCTATCATAATTCAAAGAAGTCAACAGAAACTCCGGAGGGGCAGACCACCACTGAAAGTCGCAAACAATCTTTGACAAGATATCCGCCGGGACGTTGCCTTCCCGGAAAATGTGCGAGACCCGAAAATTCATACGCTCTATCCGACTGAGGGTCTGAGTCCAAGCACCCAGATAGCGCCAGGGAACCTTGAGAGAACGAGTAAGGTAAAGATTAACCACATAAGTAGAGTCGGATTCGAGCCACAAGTTCTTCGAGCCCCTTTGCTCAGCCAACTCTATCGCCTTCATAGAGGTAGCCAATTCCGCCATGTAAGAATACCCATGACCAAAGAGGCCGCGAAACAGCCATGGAGAAACCCTATACAGTTTTGAAAGACGCCCCCACCAGAAATGCGTCCCGGGCTGCCAATCGCGCTTCCATCAATGTTCACCTTGGTCCAGCCCGGTAAAGGAGGATACCAATGAACCGAGATAACTTTAGGGGCCTTTCTCGGTCTACACGTAACCCGGAGCTTATGAATTATTGCGAGATCATCCTGATTATTGTGCATAGTCCCAATCTCCATGTCGTTTACCCCTTTGAGATCCGCCAAAATGCTACGCCAAATCGCACCCGTAGAAACCTGCACATCATCAAAAATACGACGGTTCCGAGCATTCCAAATATACCAAAAAATAGAAATCACCATGAAATGCCAAAGAGACATAATTTGAGAGCTAAAAGAGATAAAAATTTCCTGAATGATCAAGGCATGCGCCCCATGCGAGAGGTCAAAAGTGACACCGAAGGTCTCCGCAACTTTCTGCCAAAGCTGCTTGGCAAAGGTACATTCCACAAAGAGATGATCCAACGATTCCTCATGATGCCAACAGCGAGGACAAATGGTGGGGCCAGAACGACCACACCTTTACAAGAAATCCGAAGAAGGAATCCGATTGTGAATCAAACGCCAAATATGCCAAGTATTTTGTTGGTAAGTTAAAAGGTATCAACCTTCATAAGTATGTTAAGTTAAAGAGAAATGACAAAAGTTAATCAAATACTAATAACCCCAGTTAAGTTAGCGAGGGTGTAATCTAGGGGTGGCAAAACTTGGCACGATGCGAACCAGCACAATAATTTTAGGTTTGGGCCGAGGTCTATCGGGCTCGTTCGTTATCGGGTCAACCCGATAAGGTATGATAAAATTTGCATCATATCGGGCTAACACGATAAAACCCGATAACGGTCCAATATTTTTTTATTTAAAAGATATTATTACTTATTAGTAATAATTTATTTGGAAATGTTGAAATTGATTGATTTAGTGGAAGAGATTTACTTGAAGAAGAGTAAGAGTGTAAATGTTGAGTAGAGAATTTAAAAGAATTTTGTTTAATGCCTGTCTAATATCCTATACCTTCAACGTGACATTTCTTTTTCCTTTCTTTGTTTTCTTTTTCTATTTTTTTCATGCATTATGTAAATGGTTATTAACTATAGAATATATGTACTACTTATTTAAAAGTTTAAATTTATTTGGTACGTTTTATAAAAATTAATGGTAATATTAGGTTTAGTAAGCCTGGACGAAACGATAAGAAATAAGTATATATGCAAGTGTTGATGGGCTTATCGGGTCGGGTTGGGTTACCAGATTTTTATTGGTTCATGTTTGGATTGAGATTTTCAACTCAATGAGCTTAATAGGCGGGTTCGGACTAACCCTTATTGGTTTGGATCTTATCGGTCTGGCTCAATAACGGTCCAACCCGTACGATTTGCCACCCTAGCGTAATCCATGTGGCAGCTACATCAGACAAGTTTGATTGGAATTTAAAAATTTACTAAAATAACAACTATTTTGAAAGGTTGTGCATTATTTGACAATGTTTAAAGGATTGACTAAAATGACAAAAAATTAAAAAGGTTTGGATTTTTTTGGCTCTTAAGGCCATTATTCAATCATTATTATTGATAAGCATTTTTCTTATAGGATGTTTTTGGTTAGGGCTGGACGTGGTTGATATACTCTAGGCTGAACGAATTAGGTGGTTGAAAATAGTTGGAGAAGTAAAAATGTGTATTTGTTTTAGGGATTCAAGAAGTGGTTGAAAGGTTGATTAAAATATTTAATTAAAATAGGTGATGTGATGTTGTAAGAGGATGTTGATTGAGAAGAGAAAGAGAGTGATTGAGGTGATGTGATATGTGTATGAGGATATTGATTAAAGAAAGAGAGTAATTGGAAAAGTTGGACAAATTGAATTGTCCCAACCCTAACCAAACACACCCATAATAAAATTATAGAAATCTACCTTATTCATAAAAGGAAGATCGTTGACAATAGTCAACTGCTGATGTGTCATTTTATGGTTGTTTTGAGTTTTCTTTAAATCATAATTAGGGTATGTATTTACGGGTAATGGGAAATTAATGACTAAAAATAAGGGGTTGGTTAAAAGTCAACCAATAAGATTTTTTCTTTTCCTTTTTTTTTTTTGCTTTTCCCTTCAATATTTAAAAGTCTTATAACTTTTTTGTTTCAACTCCATTTTTTATGAAAAATATACTTAATTAATATTATTTTCAAGATTTTTTATTTGACATCCATTATGCATATATACGATCAAAATGTAAGGTTTTAAACGTAAGTTACTTATTTTTAGGATTATTTCATAGTGAAGTTCGGAGAGAGAGTGACACCTATTATTAGTGAATAAAAAATAGAAAAGTAGAACACATATAATGCGTGCCATTCGTTTTTGCGAACTTTACCCTAAAGTACTCCAAAGGATCTAAATCCCTTATTTTGGAACAAGAAAATTTCTGATACATGGTTTTTTTATGGGACGGATGGAATATTAGGATAGTGGTTAATGGCTTACATCTAACTTGTTGTTTAGGGCTAATTAATCGATCAAATCTTCAATCACATCTTAAGACTAAAAATAAAATCAAACTACTAAATATTGATCACAAATCATTCATTACAACTTTGGTTTATTATATATAACAAATAATCCAACTTTAAGCTCCATGAGTACTTTTCCCAACTACACAACTCTTGATAGCTTAGCAACATTGTCTCGTCATTATTTAATAAAGTTTAAAGATTCGTCATTATATGGTAGATGCCAAAGGTCCGCTATCATTACGCCCAATCCCCACCCCAAAAAAAAAAAATCTAACTCACTAAACTAATTATGAAACATATTTAGACATTAGAGAAGGCATAAAAACTCTCAATAAATTTGAAAAGTAATGTGTAGGGCAGCACTACATGGCATGCTCTCCCACTCTCTAAATCACTTGAAATAAGTCCTAAATAATCCTTTTTTGTTTCTATATTTTTTTGGTCGGTTAATGATATTAATAATAAGTCTCCTCCAAATAAGTAATAATCAACCTATGGAGGTGGAGAGAGAGAGAGCAAAATTCACACTGCTCACCAACAACGAAGAAGCACCAAGTCACCAACGATGTGTGATGCATACCTTAAACATAATGGCCTACCACTATTTCACACAAACATAATTTTCAACCCACTAACTCTAAATCCCATTAAGGTGGTGTCGCTATATAAAGGGACGGAGGGGGAGGGGCGGCGGTCGCCCCTTGACTATAAATTTTTGTTCCAATATTCCATAATATAGTTAAAAATAAAAAAATCGACCTCCTTAAAATGAGATTCTAGATCTGTCCCTGACTATATGCCCAATTTTCAAAACCATCTCAAAATATAAGTCGAAATAATATACGTTTTCCTTGTTGTTACATAACATCTTGTAGGGTAATATAATAAAACGACGAGTACCTATCTTGTATGCTAGTTTCACATATCTTAAATCCTTCCAATTCAGTTTGCGGGCTGATTTGCCAGTTATGTGTAAATATATTAGTGATTATGCTGAAATGTATTACTTGTTCTGAAGAAAAGTATTGTGCTGAAAATGTATTAGTGTTTATGCTGAAATGTATTACTTGTTCGGAAGAAATTTATTTTTTGTTAAAAAGTAACACATTTCTTTAGAACAAGTAATACTTTCAATATAAACGACACATTTTCATGAAAAACTCCTAGACAACCCGCGGATCCGCCTGCGATCCGTAATTAGGGAGGAATCTAGGATTTAGTTATGGGGTGGGCTGAAACGTAGAAATTCATATACATTAAAGAGTTGTTAAAATTCAATGAAATTACAACTTGCTATATAGAATTTTAGGGGGGAGGGAGGTAGTCTACAT
The DNA here is from genome assembly GCA_032274785.1 of Ajuga reptans. Classification (NCBI taxonomy): domain Eukaryota; kingdom Viridiplantae; phylum Streptophyta; class Magnoliopsida; order Lamiales; family Lamiaceae; genus Ajuga; species Ajuga reptans. Next base: position 10,881 of record JAUEKW010135580.1, read on the forward strand.
AAACTTTTTTATAGAAAATTTACTAAAATAATTAATAGATAAGTTTGAAACAAATAATTGGGTAAGATTTTGAGTATGAATTATTTATTTATATGTGCATTAGGACTAGAGCGTGAACAATAAAATTAAGTAGGATGCACTTAGTTAAAATTTGGAGTGAATAATAAATAAAATAATAAAAATTATACTACTAAAAATGAGGTCCTAAAATTTTTGCAGCGGACTGGAGCCCGTCAGCACGTTATAGGCCGGGTATACATCCGCTCATGTCCCTAATGTTCGAATCCTAGATCCATGTATTTAGTGTACATGAAAATTTGTGTAAAACAACATAAAGGTCTTCACTCTTCAGGGGCCAAATTTATGTCGTATCCTATCATCAGTGCTCGTCATGTTTTCTTTGACAATATCATCACTTTCTTGTAGCAATGGAACGAAAACTAAGGTTGTGTTTGCTTTGTGTCGGGCCAACCACTTTTAGGTTGACCCATTTCAATACGTGTTTGGTTAAGTTGAGGTTGGTTCAACCTCCCCAACCACTACCTCACTCTCATCAATCAACATCATCTTACACACATCAAATCATTACAATCACTCTCTATTTCTCACTCATCAACCAACCTCTTTACACACATCAAATCACATATTCTATTTAAATATTATTAATCAATCCTCCAACCATTCCTCCAACCCATAAAACAAACACACATTTTTACTTCTCCAACCACTTC
>JAUEKW010135590.1:0-11611 GCA_032274785.1 Ajuga reptans
TAAATAAGGGATTATGGTCCCCATTCGATAGCGGTCAATAACAATCCAGTCTTCTATATTCTCTCTATAGAATACAATAAATAAGGGTTACGCTATTCGTCTGGAAGATCATCAAATCCTAGGGCTTCTTCCGTGATGGATTCAGGTACGCTTCCGTGTTATGGTTATGGTATTGATCTTTAGTTTGGTTTTTCGGATCATCAACGTAGAGTATCAATTATGCTATTTGATTCGATATTAACCATCGATAATAATTATCTAACAGTAGTCAATTTGAATACATTATCCGCTTAATAAATTTGATATCATTAGTATGATCCTTATATTATTTTATACTTCTAATTGAGAATATAGTAAGTTAAACTGCTAACTAACTGTTATAATATTGCTTTAGGTAATAGTTCTGAGATACATGTATATACCTCAGAAATTTCAACATCACTTGAGATTTTTAGAACGTAGGAGGCTGGCATGGCAAGGTAAAGACACTATATACAAAAATTTTCAGCCTTAGTCATGACACAAATTTATTTTATTTATTGAAAGAAAAAATGTGTATCAAGAAAAATTGAGGCCAATTTCCTTAATGTAATAAAATATACCAAAAGAAGTTCTTCTTAAAAAATACTTTGTCCCATAAAAAGAGTTTCATTTAAAAAATTAAAGATAGTCATTAGTTGATGTTGTAATAATATCCTTATGACAATAATATTTTTTAGTCAAATGTTCTTGAAAAGTTACACTAACCCACAAATAGAGTATATAAGTGAAAACTGATGCACACTATAACCATTCAACAAAAAAAAAAAAAAAATAGTTAATGTCTTAAATTTACTAAAGGACCTTGCTATATAGCCAGATTCTGGCTAGCCAGAATCTTGGCTTTTTTTTTTAATTAGATAGTATTTATTGTGTACATCATTTTTGTTAACTATCATTTTTTTCAATTTAAATGTTAACTATCATTTTGAATGACTTAAAAAAATTGGCATTTTTTTTTATACTCTAAACTCATAGATAACATTTGAATTGAAAAAAATGATAGTTAACAAAAATAATGTATACAATAAATAATATCTAATAAAAAAATAAAATTTAACAAAATAAAAAAAATCTGGCTAGCCATCAATATCGTTTACTAAATTACCAGCTCAAAGAAGGGAGTAATAGGTGCTACACATGACAAATTTTGGTCCAACTGTGACTTTCATCAGGTTTAAATATTCTTAATGCACGAAGTTTTTGAATTATTATTCTAAATGCAGTTGGAACATAAAGTGTGCTCGATTAACTAGATTTCCATAATTAGTCTCCTAAAATTGCAATCCCCTCTTAAGTTCCAGAAGAAAGTTTGATTAACAAAATTAAAGAATTACCTACACAATTGCGACGTGGAGGAGGGTGCCACGGAGATCAACGACAATGGTAGATGCTGCCATAATGGTAGGGCCGGTGACATTTTGTGATCCGCCGTGATCCGACTCTTGGTTGTTGGTTAGTTTTTTGGTGGTTCAGCGCCCCATACTTCTTCTACTTTCTCGATTAGCATGGTGACATTTTCTTTCTCTTTCGCACTTCCTAGTCGGTCGCTCAAAGGTCGTGTGGGGGGTAACACTCGTTGGAGAGTGCCTACGCAGCATTCTCTGGAGTCTCTTGTCTCCGCTTTCTTCTCCTACTCCAAAAGGGGTTGGGAATTTTATCTTCATGTGACATGTGGATGCTACTGCTCTGAATAGGTTGAGGCTGGGATGGCCGAGTATTACGTTGTAGGAAGATGGTGTATCTATTACCCTCATCTTTACTTCATACGTCGCTCTCTTGGGCGGCGTTCCCACGGAGACGTGGAGGCTGACCTCTCCCATTATTGGGACAATGTGCCCGCTGAATCCTACCAGTAGAATTTGGGTAGGGGTTATCTTGGCGTTGCTTATTCCTAGCTGTTAGAAGACGTTATAGTATATGATGTCTACCGAACTTCCGGTGTCCACTAGGACCCTTTTCATAGTATAGTTGGAAACCACCATGGATATTATTAGTGCATCGTTCCTCAAGTGTCCCTCCCGGTCGTAATCTTCTTTAGTGAATACTATGTCTTCTTCACGCTCTCGTACTTGCAGTACTTCTCTTAGGTCGGTTTGGGGGCATGGGTTGTAGCGCTTGACTTCTCGAACTCTAGCTCTTCTGGCGTTTCGGGAATCTCCTCCCGCTGGTCCTCCTTCGATGATATTGATGGTACCCGCGATAAGTAGGTTTTCCGCTACTGGTTCCTTGGTTGCTTCTTGGGGGTCCTTGGCTTTTGTATCTTGGAGATGCTCCTCCTTCTGGGGTTCCCTGGTGTTTGATGATTCTCCGACACATTCCGATAGTTAACCACGCTGGATCAGTTTTTCTATCTCTACTTTGAGCTGAAAGCATTCGTCAGTGGTGTGGCCTCTGTCCTTATGGAACCTGTAGTACCTATTGAACTTTTGTCTTTTTGGGTCGTCTCTCATTGGTCGGAGGGGTCTAACCAGTCATTGCCTCTGTGCGACGACCAGTACCTCTGTCAGGTTCCTATTTAGTGGAGTGTAGCGGAATGTGTTATTGTGCTTTGGTGCTGTGCTTCTGGTTTCGTTTCTTTGTTCTCCTCGCGAGGGGTCGCGCCTACTTTCTTCCCTATCTTTTCGCTTTTGCCCGATCGGGGAGTTGGTAGTTTCTTCTATCCTGATATATTTCTCTGCTCTGGTGAGTAGCTCTTCCAGGGTAGTGGGTGGGCACCTAGCGATGGATTCCTTAAACCTTTCGTGCTTTAGGTTTTGGTGGACGATTCCTGCTAGTAATTCATGGTTTACGTGTGGGACTTCGTGGACGGCTTCCACAAAGCGTTGCATGTATGTACGCAAGTTTTTGTTATCCCTTTGCGCGATAGAAAACATGTATGATGGGGTTTTGGCGTATCTTTTGTTGATGGAAAACTGGTCTAAGAACTTGTGCGCAAATTCTCCGAAGGAATTGATCGACGAGCTTGGTAGCTGATTGGACCAGGTGAGAGCTCGCTTTGAAAATGTGGTCCGAAAAACTTTGCAGAGGGCCACCTCGCTGAGGTCATAGAGATCAGCTTTTGCGTAGAATTTGTCTAAGTGTTCTTGCAGATCACTGGTTCCATCGAACATGTCCCAGTTCGCGAGCTTTAACCCTTGTGGGTTGCTAGTTGCTAAAATTGTAGTGTTCAGTGGGCTTCTCCTCTAAGGGTCGTAGAATTTAGCTTGGTTGCTTGCTTCGTGGTTCCTGGTCACCTGGCCTCTATCCCCTTCGTAGTTTGATACTCTGGCATTTTCTATCCGCTCGGGGTGTTGTGGGGGGCCCGGTGTCGTATTTTGCAGTTCTTGAGTGCTTACGTACTGGGCGATGGCCTTTTTGGTAGCTTTGTCTATTATTTCTTGCAGTACCTGTGGAGTTAGTTACATTGTCGTAGGGATGTGCCCCTGCTGGGTGATTTCGCTTGGGCGATGCGACGGTGGTGGTGGGATGTGATCCTGACGAGTCCACACGTTTTGCCTCCTAGGGTCGTCATTTGGTCTTCTGAAAAAAATTGGACCCTAATGCCTGTAGATTCCTGAGCTGGATGATGTGGTCGAGTTCCTTGACCAAGGATCGGGAGGTACCGGGAGGGAGTCTTGGTTGGGTCGTACCATTTTGCCGAAATGGTCCTCCTGGTTGATGGGAGGGTTTTGCACATGATGGCCTTCCTGACTGGCGGAAGTCCGCAGGGGGTGGCAATCCTCCTGGCGGGCAGGGGTCAGCCTTTGGTTGGGTAATGCTGGCTGCTGATGGTGATCCTCCTGACCGTTAGGAAGGGTCCTCGTGAATCGGGCGTCCTGGTTAGCAGGAGTCATATGATGGCGGTGGTCCTCCTGGCCGGCAGGAGGAATCCTCGTGAAAAGAACATCCTGGCTGGCAGGAGTCAGCTGCTGCTGGTGGTCCTCCTGGCTGGCAGGAGGAATCCTCGTGAAAAGAACGTCCTGGCTGGCAGGAGTCAACTGCTGGTGGTTGTCCTCCTGGCTGGGAGGAGGAATCCTCGTGAAAAGAACGTCCTGATTGGCATGAGTCATCTGCTGGTGGTGGTCCTCCTGGCTGGCAGGAGGAATCCTCGTGGATTGAACGTCCTGGCTGGCAGGAGTCATCTGTTGGTGGTGGTCGTCCTGAGCACTGGTCTGAACTTCCTCGGGATGACGTCCATTTTGCTTCTCTTGCTCGGCTGGATGCTGTTCTTTCCTTCCGTCCTGCTGCTGAGAGTTCAGCTGTTTCTCCGTGCCAGCTTCGGTTGATTGATTGCTCTGGTTCATTCTTCAGATTTGCCGAAAAATAGAAAAAAAAATCGAATGTAATTTAAATTTTTCGTTTCCCACATACGGCGCCAAAATGATGCTGTATCACAGTGAATTGCTGTAATAACAATAAATCTAGAGAAAAGTAAAATATTATTATATCGCGTAAGGAATTATGAATACAGATACAGGGTATTTATAAAACAATTAGTGGGCTTAAACATGGTTTATAGCTCATCTACAGCCTGATTAATCCTATTCCAAATCTATTTAGGAATTTGGGCTCGTGGACCTTTACAATATAAGGGATAACACTATTGGGCCTTTTCAGATATAAAAGAGCCAATTTACACAATTCTGGCCAATTTTTAGGCTATACACATCAACTATTCATTTTTTCCACAAGTAACTTTTCTAAAATCTTTAATTACAATCATTTTTTTCAAAGTAATAACAATCACAAATACCCCTATATTACTCATCGCATACACTTGAATCATACATTTATTGCATAGAAGTGACCCTCAATTATAAAATAATAAAATGCATGATTTCTAATAAAAACAAAGATATAAAAATTAGGTGGACTAATATGATATGAAATGCGAATTGGCCAATTCCATTACGTGGAAACCAATATGCCGGCTTATTGGACTCTTGTTTTTGGATATCTGCGATAGCTACCGGTCAAAATCCGTCCTCCACGCCTCCATGCCCCCCATCCCACCCCTAACTCGATACGATAACACGAATGTAGCTCAATTTAAATTTATATAGAAACCTGAAATCGACCTAGTACGAACAAAATTATTCCATAAAAAAAAGTTATATTTAATAGATGTATAATTTTTTATTTTTGTCAACTTAATTAAGGTACAATTCTTTATAAGTGAGTGATTGTCAATTTTATCATTTATAATTTATTTATTAAACCTATCAATATTTGGATGACATCAAAACAATGACAGAATTTTATAAGTGCATCAAAGTAATTTATATTATAACTAACTTTGACTTTTCAAACAAGATTATTTTTATGTAACAAAAAATAGTTTTGATACATGACTCTTTTTATAAGACGAATGAAGTAATAACTATAAATTTTAAATAATTTTTGATATATAACATAAATTCACAGGAATCCGACCCATTAATCTGAATAGTAACCCCTCCACCACCAAACCGGTCCAATCAAATCCAAAACCCACCCACCATGACCCACCACCCACATCCCCCCAATTCCACTTGTTAGACTATTATTACTGGTCGCGTAATTGTCAACTAATTTCAACAACACCCAAAAAACAAACAAACGCATATTACTCTCTCTTTTAACCCCCCTCCAACTGTAGCAAATTACAGCCCATCATTTCATAAGAACTCACCACACCTATATATCGTTTATCAGCCATGGCTACTCAAAAGTTCCACGATGCCACCGGGAAGATGACTCACCTCTGCCGGAAAATCGTTCACGTCAACATCCAGTGGAGCATCTCGGAGAAAGTCGCTGATTTCCGGCGTTTCTTCAGGTTTATATGGGAGAGGATTCTATTTTGCTCGGTGCGGATGCCTAATTCTCGCTATCGGAGACTGTCTACCAGGCGGAGTTCTTCTTCTCCGGCAACGGAATCTATCTCCGGAAACGGCGAATACCTTGGGGAAACGACGTCGTCCAGCAGCGGCTACGAGAGCGACTCAGATTTAGTCTCCTTGAAGATCAGTATATTGGGCGATTGCGAGATCGGGAAAACAACTTTTGTGGTAATTGCCAAATATTTAATTCATTTTTAATTTAATTAATTTGTTTTTTCTCAAATTTCGTGAGTCTAGTCTATTATAATAATAATATTTTTCTGCGGAATTAGATAAAGTATGTGGGAGATGATGAAGAAAAGAGAAGCTTACAGATGAAAGGGCTAAATTTAATGGACAAAACTCTGGATATTAGAGGTGCAAGGATTGCTTTCAGAATATGGGATGTTGGAGGTAATGCGTTTATTTGTCAATTTTGAGGGGGAATTGTCTAATCAATTTCAAGTAATTAATTAATTTCAACTTTAATTATCAAATTTATTAATAATGTGTAAAAATTGTAGGTGACAGCAGGTCATTAGACCAGGTACCGATTGCCTGCAAAGATGCTGTAGCAATTTTATTCATGTTTGATCTTACCAGTAGATGCACTCTCAACAGGTACATCTTTAATTTTACTTTTCTATTGATATTTTTGAAAATTTTCATTTCCTTAATGAGAGAATATATTATAAAAATATATTGCTGATGCAAAGAAACTTGGTGTTGAATTTGCAGTATAATTGGATGGTACAGTGAAGCAAGAAAATGGAATCAGGTACGAACAGGACTTTTTCTAGCCTATCACGTGGATATCACGCTTATATGTCATACATTCATTTAAATAATATTGACCTTTATTTTTGAATATACATACCAATTAATCCAATAATGTATAACTTATGTAAATCTCGGTAGGGTATACGAAGAGATTAACGTGGGCTTTACTGCACTTTTAACAAATTCAGTGCTACTTTTTCAAAAGTATAAACACGCTTTAGCAAACATGGATTTGGAATATTTTTGGTTTTGCGTCAATTTGAATAATATCCAGTAGGTGGAGTGCAACTTTTATTTTTAGGTGCCTGAAATGTAATTGAATTGTTTTCACGGGTTACACACCACACAGTAACTACAGTCATTGGACTCGTCTTTTCAAGATTTTCATTTGAATTATTTAAGTACTTATGCTGTCTTTTTCTTTTTCTTTTTTCAAAAATTAGGTCATGTACTTTTATTTGCACAAATATTGGTAGAAATATTAACCGAACACCTAAAAAAGTAAATATGTTTTTTTTGGTGTATTTAGAGGAATCAGGGTATTAATACCTTTATTCAGTTCTTGAATTAGGTCTATGTTTTATATACATTTATTTGTACTTTCTTAGTTCACAAAGGAAAAAAATAAGGTCATATTGTATTTAAGTATTGTACGTCATCATTAATATTGAAAATTTGGAAATATAAATAACAAACATTTTACAGTGGAAGAATCCGATTGGGAATCAAATACCATCCAAATTTGTAGCATTTAATATGAATTGGCTGAAATGAGCTTGATGACAAATTACATTGTTAACGATGTTGTTGTACGCAGACTGCAATACCGATATTAATAGGGACAAAGTTTGATGATTTTGTTCAACTTCCTCCAGATATTCAATGGACTGTAGTCACTCAGGTAATTACTCTTCCCCAACTTTTAGAATATAATAATAATCAAATCATTTGTATTTATAAAGTAACATCGTAATATTTATGGCACGTATCAATAAAACAAAATATTACAACAACCATTAAAAAAAAAAAAAAGATTTCATATGCGCAATCACCACTATCAAATTCTTATCTGCCGTCTGTGATGGTTTGAAATTAATTTATATGCATGTAATATTTTTAGAATAAATTGCACCAGGCTCCCATGTGGTTTTGTGATGATATGAAATTCCTATATGATTTCAATATTCAGCCTAATGTCTCATTTTCGAATAGAAAAGTTTATGTATTTAATTTTTTCTCATGTTATTCCCTTTACTATCAACTGATTGTTACAAAGATTATTCAAGTATAAGATCTGAAAACATGAAAAAAATTAATGATGTAAACTTTTTTGCTCGGAAAAGGGACATTGTACTGAATTATTAAAACTATATGAAAATTTCGTACAATTCTAATACTACATGTAGATTTTGTGCAAGATCATGAAATCACGCGGGGTCGGGTGCAATTTACCCAATATTTTTTTATATGTATTTTCTAGCAGCGAGTCATTTTCTTCCAACAAGTGATTGAAATGACGTGGCAACTAAGATGGGACAAAATGGCCCAATAGTGTGACATTTAAGTCGAAATGCCACATATCCATACAAAAACTATCTTTAGTTTTTCAACAATTAATCAATCAATCAGCAAGTCAAGTCGTGTAATGTATGTTCCAGTAGAATATTGACTCGTCAACTGTAAAACATTGCTGCCATATATAAATTGGAGAAACGTGTTGAAAATGGAGGCCTAATCTTCAAGTTACGTTGCGTACCACTCAGCAATTCATTTTACGGCCATAAAGTCTATTGGACTTCATATATAGGGCCTCCGGTCATTTTCTTTAAAAATCTTTTTTTACATTGGAAATTATTCTTGGATTAGTATTAGGAAATTTTTAAATATTAACTATTATTTTGAATAACTATCCTTCTTGTTGTCGTCTTTTTTTTTACACTTAAACTATAATATATATTTTTTACAGTAATTTAATGTAATAGTAATCCAATATAAGAATAACTGATAATTTAAAAACTAATTAAAACAATAAAAAATATATTAGGGCAACCAGATTCTGGTCACATATGATTACCGTGATATATAGGATGTTAGAAATCAATAAATTATCTAATTCATCGATATAATTAACTCAAAAACCATTAAGATGCGGCAAAGCCTCCTATACACTAGGTGCACGGATCTTAGATTCATACAATCCGGGTTAAAGGACGGATCTATGAAAATGTATAATTATTTAGGCAAAATTTACAAACATATCCTAATATTTGACGATTGTAACAAATATAACACAATCTTTCTATAATTGCTGATTGAATCAAAACCTATCAAAATTTTAACAATTAGCATCCGTCTATTTTTCTATTAACTGTTTGCCTACGTGGCTAACGGAAGTTCACGTGGCAATTCTTACTCAGAAAATTACTAATGCAAAATTTACAAATATATCTCAACATTTCACATTTTAACAAATATAGCACAATCTTCTAAATAATTACTAATTAAATCACAACCTATTAAATTTTTTATCAAGTACACAACATTTGGTACGTATTCCATCCCCTTACATAACTTTTCAACATTTTCGCTCAATATATAGGTAACTAATGATACATTTTTGTTTAAAAAATAGTTAAGATTTCAATTTACGGGCTAAAATTATTTTTGATCCCATAATTTTTCGCTCGTACGTTTTTTATCTAAAAAATAGTTATGATTTTAATTTTGTCCCATAATCTAAGAAATTGCTCGCAATTGGTCCTATTCTCGCCGCCGGTGACCAAATCCACCGGAAAAGTGCACGTGGCTGTCACGTGACACACATTTCCGATCGATTTTCCGGCCTATCACGTGTGCTTTTCCGACTGATTTGGTAACCGACGGCGAACATATGACTAATTACGAGCAGTTTCTTTGATTACATGACTAAATTAAAAATGCAGCTATTTTAAGGACCAAAAAGCATAGAGCAGGAAGTTATATGAGAAAAACTGATTTTAACCTCAGAAACTATTTTTGCAGATCGTTGACTGTATTATATTTATTGAGATTATTTTAATTTGTTTGTATTGATGTAAGTGGATGTGGGGAATGCAGGCACGAGCATATGCAAGGATTATGAAGGCGACGCTGTTCTTTTCAAGTGCAACGCATAACATTAATGTGAACAAGATCTTCAAGTTTATAATGGCCAAGCTCTTTAACTTGCCTTGGTCTCTCCAGAGAAACTTGACTATCGGCGAACCCATTATTGACTTTTAATTCTTTTTTTTTCTTTTTTGTTTTTTCACGGGTGATGCTGTATCACAGTGAATTACAATAACAATAAACTCAGAAAATAAGTAGAATAATATTGTATTGCGTAGAGAATTGTGAATACAAATACAGCGTATTTATAGGGGTATTAGTGGGCTTAAACGGGGTTTATGGCCCATCTATAGCCTAATTAATCATATTCCTAATCTAATTAGGAATTTGGGCATGTAGGCCTTTACAACATAAGAGATAACAACACTGGGCCTTTCTAGGCCTAAACGGGCTCATTTATACAATTCTGGCCCATTTTGGGCTATACACATCAACGGGTAAATATTTTGTTTTTTTTTTTCCTTTTCTTTTTAGGGTTGGAATTTTCTAATTGCTTGAAATGCAAACATGTGTTAGTGGAATTGCGAATAGCCCATACTACCCTGTGTCTGGGGTCCTGTAAAGATAGCCTATATCTCATTCGTGGTAAGGCATTTCAAGATTTCTGTTCAAGACGAAAAAACAAAAAGGAAAAATGTTTTCCTTGCCGAGTTAGATGAGTTGTAGGCAACAGTGGGGTCTTTAGTGTCCTTTTTTTGTTTTTCCGGAACCTCTTTGAGATATTTGGAAAAAAAAAAAAACCAAATTGGTCATGTAGCTATTTACTTTTACGTAATTGATCTTGTAATTTTTTACTTTTTCAATTTAGTTCCGTAACTCCATTTTTTGTACAATTAAAGGACCATTTTGCTCCAAATTTTTTAAATTGACCGGAAAAGGTCACTTGACCGGCACGTGACCTTTCCATTTTGGGGGAAACCGGCGAAATTCTAATTGGGTAAGTTTTTGATGATGTGGCTTTTTATTTTATTTTTTCCTTTTTACAAATAACGACACATCAGACAAAATATCCCTTAAAACCCAAAACTAAAAAAAGAAATCTAATTAAATCACTCTCTCTCTCACCTGCTTCTTTCCCATTGCGATTTCACAACAGAAGAAAGCCTAAGAAAAGAACCCTAAAAATCAACTCTTCCAAATCGCACAATACCCACGTCAGATTCAAGTGAGAATTTGATTCCGCAATGGGTGTGCCATTGTCGATTGAATGCGCTGTTAGTGACCGCATGGAAGGGCGACAATGTAGGTCGTAGATTCTACGGTTGTGCGAATTATTCGGTACGTAATCAATCAAAGAATGAAAGATTGTGTCCATCTTTGTCCTTGTCCAGCAACAGTGCGAATTACATCTGTGGATGGTCATTTCCTAAGAGACCTGCTCACGGACACGTCGCGTAATTTTGGGTCGTGGTTACCATAGATCGTTTGATCAGGTCGCTTCGAGAGAAGTCTTTCCAGGAAGATAAAACCGTGATCGGCCAGACCGTAATAAAGGCAGGTCGCGAAGATACAAACAATCCATGGCCCCAGGCCAATAATACCTGCTAACAGGTCGCGAAATATTCAGGTCGTCGTCAGGCTTCAACGTATACTCCATGTTCAACACAACGGTAACCAAGCAGATCGTCAAGCAGCTCGGTTGCCACGACCTCTCAGTCATTACATTCACGATCTGGGGTAGCAGGTCGAGCCCTTTACTGTAGAAGGTGCAAAACCCGAGAAGGTGCAAAACCCGAGAGTAAGGCCAGAGCGACCTGAAGCTCGTAACCGACTCATGACCGAGCTACTTCACCGTTTGTGGC
>JAUEKW010135611.1:0-11609 GCA_032274785.1 Ajuga reptans
ATACGGTTATCTTAAATTATTAAATTTCATATTGTATACTTTATAATAGAATTAAGGCTATATTAGTATATTGCATTGCTTTACATACAATGTTCGTACTGTTTAAAAAAAAAAAAAAACTATCCCGTGCATTGCACGGGTAGAAATCTAGTATTAATAATAGTAATAATAACAACAAAAACAACAATATTTATCCTACATATAATCTTATATTCTTATATTACTTGTTATACTAGTAAGTATTTGACTAAATTCATTTACTTGTATGGAAATTTAGGAAAATGTGTGTTTATTTGATATCCGTGAGTAGAGTAATTAGTTATTTACAAGTACAAATGTTAAAGAATATGGTCAAACATGTTCATGAACAAAATCAAGCCCTACTCAGCTCGGCTCAATTTCGATTAAAAATAAATGAACTGAACATGAACACCTATAAATTTGGGCCGGATCGACTCATTTACAGCCCTATATAAGAGGCACGGAAACGAATTTACGGTTTTAACAAATTTAACTGAGTTTCCGTGACAGAGGTATCTGGCAGGCCACCACACAAAGGTTGCAGTATCCCATATGTTGTCACATTTCATGGGCCGAACATATTTCAAGCAAAATTTTTGGTGAACATCGTTGTGTCGGGTAATATTTCCGTTGCACCTCCCTGCCCTGGTTAGGGCTGTTAACGGATTGAGTCGAGTAGGCTTTGTCTTATTCAAGTAATATTTATTAAATTTTAAAGCAAATCGAGTTCGAACGAGTCTGTTAATTTGGTGTTTGCTAAATTTCAAAGCAAATCGAGTTTGAACTAGTCTGTTAATTGGGTGTTTGTTAAATCTTGTGCTCGTGAACGTGAATATTATATTAAATATTACTCTCTCCGTCCCATAAGAAGAGTCTTGTATCAGACTTATTTCTTGTCCCATAAAAATAGTCATGTTTGAAAAATCAAAGTTAGTTATCCAAGTAAGTTACTTTGATGCCATTGTAAAACCATGTTAATACTTTGATGTCAATAGAATATTGATGAGTTTAACAAAATTTTAAGGGCAAAACTTACAATCACCCACTTATAAAGGCTTGTACATTGACTAAGTTAACCAAAGATAAAAATTTGTACACCCATCAAACATGACTCTTTTTATGGGACGGAGGGAGTATTATAGTTTTGCAAAATAAATATTGAATTTTATTATTTCAATAATAAATTCATGGACTTTTTAAAATAAATAAGTTATAAAAATAATATAAATCATTATTATTAATAATTTTATTATTATTATTATTTTATACGAATCTAAAATATATTCATCGTTACCGAACGAGTCCTTCAATATTTAAACTCTATTCGTTTAAACAAAAATAAACGAGCTTAAACGAGCGTTAACTGAGCTTCGACCCAAAATTTTTACCGAACATTAGGTTCGTGAGCAGCCCTAGCCCTGACGTATAAATTTCACTGTTGCAAAAAACGGTATAGGCGGCGCGCCTAGGCGCCGCCTAGGCGCTAGGCTGCCGTCGCCCGATTCAATTTTTTATTTTTTAAAATATTCGAAACAACGTCGTTTAAGATTATATATGTGTTTGAGTCAATTTTATATTTGGTTTATATTTGATATATGATATTTTTGTTTATATTTGATATTTGATATTTCATATGTCAAAGACTTAGATATGTATACATATATAAAAAATAAAAATAAAAATTCAAAAAATATATATAATTCTAAACGGGCGCCTAGACGGCCTAGGCGCTAGACGGTAGTAAACCGTCCGTATACCGATTTCCGCCTTTTGCAACCTTGATAAATTTTACAAAACCTCCTTTTCCGTGACGCACCAGAATATTAATCAAGAGAGACGTGGAACTCCGAATTTCTTCGAATCCGGGGCCCCACTTCCACAAAAAAACCAAACTGAATCGATTGAAATCTAAACATTTTGGTGTTCCATGCATCGCCAGAAAAATGCAGCAGCAACACCACCTCTTAATTCTGTGGCCTTTAAATTCCAACACTCATCATCCTTTTAAATCCGTACCCACTTCCTCCAATTTTCAACAATGGATTCCCAAGAAATTGAAGCCCCAACCAACATCACCATTAAAGGGATTCTCGGATTGTTAATGGCGAACACAGATGCAAATCAAAATGTGATTTCTTTGGGCATTGGAGACCCAACTGCTTACTCTTGCTTCCACACTTCTTCTGCTGCCCAAGACGCTGTTCTTAACGCTTTGTGCTCTGCTAAATTCAATGGCTACTCTCCTACTGTCGGCCTTCCTCAATCCAGAAAGTAATTTCACTTTTTGCTTTTTTTTTGGGATTTGTTTGTTTGAATTTGATTATATCTTATTATCTGTTTTCTGGAAATTTTCCCCTAATGCTGTGTTCGTAATGGGCATTTTTTTTAACTATTTCTATGTATTTAATTTTGTTGTGCATGTCTGAAATTCGATTGGGGGAATTTCAGTTGAAGGTCTGAATTTTGGAAAATGTCTCTATTCGGAGACTGAATTTAAGTTTTTTCTCAATTAAGGGTCTAGATTATAAATTAAATTCTCAATTCAGGGCTTATGTCTAGAAAAATGAGAAATATTATTCGATGTATGGAAGATTTAGTAAGGAGTAGGATTGGAATTTTCAATACAGAGTATATTGAAATTTTTGATATATTGTATTGAACTTTCCGTACACCGGATAATGTTTCTTGTTTTTCAAAATATAAACCCTGAATTGAAAATAAAATTTAAAATCTAGAACTCTAATGGAGAAAAAGCTTAATTCATGCTCCGAATTGAGATATTTTCCAAAATTCAGGCTGCCTAGTGAAAATTTCCCAATTTGACGATAGTTAGTTGACATTGGACATTTTGTTTGACATATCTGGTTTCGGAAGATGATAAGATACCGTTAATTTGGGCCCTTTGAATGATATTCTGCTTCCTAGTGCAATTGGATTTAGTTTTTAAATTGGTGTTTTCCAAACAGGGCCCTAGCAGAATATCTGTCCAGTGATCTTCCCTACAAGTTGCAATCTGATGATGTCTATGTCACGGCTGGTTGCACCCAAGCTATTGAAATAGCACTATCAATTTTAGCCCGGCCCGGAGCAAATATATTGCTCCCAAGGCCTGGTTTTCCAATATATGGACTTTGTGCGGTGTTTAGACATCTTGAAGCTCGGTATTTTGATCTTCTACCTGAGAAGCAATGGGAGGTTGATCTGAGGGCAGTGGAAGATGTTGCAGATCATAATACTGTTGCTATGGTTATTATAAATCCTGGGAATCCATGTGGAAATGTTTATGCTTATCAACATCTAAAAGAGGTTTGTGATGCCCTAAATCTTTCAACCTTTAACACGCACTTCCTTTTCTCGTTTTGGTTAATGGTTATAGTCTTCTACAACGTTGTTGCTTGTGTTTGAGGGATATGAAATTTCGGATTTGAAATAAGCAGATCTCAAATTCACTTAGGTTGCATTTGGATAGAAGGATTTGAAATGAAGGCATTTGAAATGAAAAGATTTCGTATCCACCTAAGTTTTAGTGAATTTGAAACCAAATTCCTTGAAACTTAGCTCAAAATGAAATTGATGTGTTTCAAATCCTTGACAATCCAAACTATTGATTTCAAATCCAAACAATTCCATGCCATAAATCGTTCTATTCAAACAACGACAATGAATTTGCTGTTATAGATTTCATGTACATCCTCAAATCCTTCAATCCGAATGCAGCCTTAAGAGCTTTATGAACTATCAACAGATTGCGGAAACTGCAAAGAGGCTAGGCATCATTGTGATTGCCGATGAAGTTTATGGTCATCTTGCGTTTGGGGCGAATCCTTTCGTGCCTATGGGAGTTTTTGGATCCGTTGCACCAGTGCTTACTCTCGGGTCTTTGTCAAAGAGATGGTTGGTGCCCGGTTGGCGTCTTGGTTGGTTGGTTATAAATGATCCTGATGGCAACTTAAAGAGCCCAAAGGTACAAATTCTGCAGAATTTCTTGATCAAGTCTTCAATTTTCTTTCCTCGATCAATTTTCAATAATACGTCTACTATCTTTTTCCTACTATGTTGTCAGTTCGTTGAGCGCCTTAAGAAGTATTGTGACATTTGCGGAGGTCCTGCAACCTTCATACAGGTCAGCTAGAACCTTTATACAGGTCAGCTGTAATATTGCGTCGTTAATACATGCTTTGTCCACGAGAATTGTAGAAAAACTTAGGTCGCATGTGGGATTGAAGATGTCAGGATGGATAATAGTGGAGTCGTTGGCGATATTTGGATGGAAGAATTGTAGTTTAATTCCAAATTCATCTATCTTAGATCCCAAGATCCAAACACAACCTTTGCTCTCACGTTGAATCTCGATTTTCATGCTGCAGGCAGCGGTCCCAGCCATCATTCAAGGAACACAACAAGTGTTCTTCCGGAAAACCATTAATATACTGAAGCAGACATCTGATATGTGTTATCAAAAGATCAAAGAGATACGTTGCATTAGTTGTCCTTGTAAACCAGAGGGATCAATGGCTTTCATGGTAAGTATGTAATAAGCACAAAAACCCAAATTTTGGCAACGTTCTTGCAATAGGATTTTTGTACTCATGATGTATAAAAATTGCAGGTGAAGCTGAATGTTTCTTTGCTGAGAGACATTAGCGACGACATTGACTTCTGTTTCAAGCTGGCCAAAGAGGAATCTGTTATAATTCTTCCAGGTAAGTCGATTCGAAAGCTGTATATGTTAAGATGACATTCAAGCTGCCTATACAAAAGAGACTAATTGGTGCTAATAATAATCTTGTAATCATTTCCAAAATTAGCTCTATCTGATTCTTTACAGGAATTGCGGTTGGCCTGAAGAACTGGCTCCGGATAACATACGCAGTCGAGCCATCTGCTCTTGACGAAGCATTGAAGAGGCTTGATTCGTTCTGCCAAAGGCATTTTTGTTCCGGTTAGTCAAACGGAAACTGCCGATTCAAATGGTTTATTAAACAGGAAGAAATATAGTTAGTGGTAAAGAAAGGGGTCCTGCATTATGGGAGGCAGTATAATGTTGCATCTCATCCCAGTCCGAATTCTCTGTTACATTAGATGTTTCATCTTCTGTTACACTTAATCTAATACACGACACATGTTAATTAGACTACTTTGGTGATTAGCAGACCATCATCAGATAAATTTAAATCATATAATAACAACCATCAATTAAGGCACAACACCTTTTATCATAATTTTAATTTGTAATTAGCTTATAAACCGAATATTACGCAACAACCATCAGACTATCTTAATTGCAATTAACAATCGTTCAACCAGGACATAATAACGGTATGTGAAGTATTCTTATTTCACCATCAGCAAAATAATATTACTCGAATCGATAATAATGATTCAAGTCATAAATATATTTCAAGTTCTTAAAAACAACCATAGACACATAATTATGGTATTTGAACCATCAAATCTTTCATCTGTTACTGTTAGTTACGTAATATCCACGAGAATAAGGGTTTTAATTTCTGTAGACATATAATTACATATACGCCACCAAACAGAACAAAATTCATGTTCACATAGTATCTTCATCTTACACTTGAACAAGGAAACTCATCATTGACCAATTATTATTATGTCACATGCAATTTAATATTTCAACATATTACTACATATTCCATAATTTCATTAGATACTAATTTACGGATAATGGGTTCAAATCGCGGCGGAAAAAAATTCTGTGGTAAATTATAACCACAAGTATATCCGTAAATTAATATATAGAATTATTCATTCAAATTCTAGGGTTAATAAAATCAAGGAAAGAAAAACCACGTATACATAATCGAGATTATAAGATTAAACATGGATCTTAAGACTTCATGATTTTCACTTTCTAACAAGATAGAAAATTAGGTCACTAACCTTAAGACGCCATGGATTGATTTATTGATGGAAGAAACTGACTGATATAAGAAATTGATTTCTCTCTCCTGACCTTTCTTTTAGAACAAAGCACTGAATGTCATCAATTAGGTGATAGAAATAATGTACTCTGTTTTCTTTTATAGGCGGAGAGAGAACCAATTCCTGATAGGATTAGGACTATAATGCAATTACGATTGATATCCGTTCACGGTCTATCAACCTGAAAACCATATCTTATCTGATATATACTGACCAAAATTTATCCGAACATTATTTATTTAAACCATAAAGATATCTAAAATATCTTAATAGCTTAATTTGATGGCACGTCGACCAAAAAATCTTACAGTTTGAAATAAGCTTAGCCAAACACCCTCTAAGAAAACGAGACATTGACATTTGTAACATGACTCTTATTCTGGGACAAATATTTATTTTGAAACGTGACTCTTTTTATGGGATGGAGGGAGTACAAAACATCATAAGCAAACTAAAATAAAAGGACTGTTATATACGAGAATACATAAATATATTATGGGCATCAATGTTAATGATCTAAAAAATCTTTATTTCTCTTATTCTATCAATACACTTTGGTTAAGAATTGGTCAATGTGTAAAATAAACTTCACTAAATAGGAAAAGTCGATATCTAGACAATTTTTTTCTTCGAAAGTAGCTATTTTCCATAGGAAGTATTTTATCATTAGATATTCATACAATATATTTTATGTGTGTATCACAGGATTCTGTCATGCACAACAGTGAGTTCTATTTATGAAAATGACAAAACATTATAAACAAAAACATCAATTATTTTTATTTTTAAGAACACAATCTTAATTAATAATAAAACGAATACGGCTAAAAATAGTAACTCCCAGCTTTTTCTGCCCAAACATTTCGTCTATTTTTAGTTTGTCTTACTGCCTAATATATCACTTTAATTTCGGCTAACACCTTAATTGGAACATTAACATAAATAGCTTTCAATCTCTCTCACATTACCATAATCAATTCGTAGCATTTAATTCGTTAATTTAAGAATTTTTGTAAAATATACATTTGCCATATATATACATATGAAATCAGACATATAATTTTTGGAAAGTTTTACAAATCAATTGTAGACCATAATTAAGGATAACTAATTTAACTAATTCCGTAAAAAAAGAGGGTAAATATTAGACTTAAAAAATATACCAACTCTTATAAGTAGATCATTAACATATTTATCTTTCATCAAGGACGGTTATCATTCCGGGGAAAATAAAGAGCCTAATTAGCCTAATTATATTCACTCAAATTTTGATTTTCTTCCATACAATCTTACTTAATAATAAAATGAATCTGGCTAAAAATAGAAAATTCTAACTTTTCCCACCCAAATGAATTTGCTATTTTGAGGATGCCTTGCTGGCTAATCTCTCAAATAAATTTGGGCTACACAAATTTGGTAAGTTTGACAAATCGATTGGAACATTAACATAAATACCGTTAACTTTTTCTCACAGTACCCCAATCAGTGCGTAGTATTTAATGTATTTAATTAAGAATATTCAATAATTACACATTTGCCCCATATATGTCAAATGAAAAACAACATGTTTGGAAAGTTTGACAAAATATATGTAAATCATAATTAATTGTAATTAATTGAATTCATAATCTACTAATTAGTTGTCCGATATCTTCAATCTTAGTCGAAATATTGGCGGAAAAAATAAACTGGACAGCAATATCCCCACTTTTATATAAAAAAAAATTACCCTATTTTACCTTTCATCCAATTACAAATCATTCCGAAAAAAAGATGTATACACTAAAAAATTTCTAGAACATAACCAATTTTATAATAAAATAATTACCCTAATTGCCTTCCATATAACCATAAATAAATCAGAAAAAATAGAAATATGCTCAATATCCGCAATTTATAGGAAAAACAAACTACAATAATTAAATTTAAAATTTTCTATTTTAACGTATGATGTGTATGCCTATTTAAATGCTCAATTGTGATACAATCTACGCCATAGCGCACCCTCACAATACCAACCTCTAATCGATTAAAGAGCCTAACATATCAACATATTCAATAGCATCAGAAACTGTAAATTTCGGAGCAGGTCCTGCAAAAAATTATTTTACAGTAGTCAAGTCTAACGATGCATATGATTTTTGTGTGAGAAATAAATATTTTAGTCTAAATTTCTGTACATTTTTTATATTTTATTTTAATTCATAATTTTGTTAAATTTGGTGTTTTTTCTCAGCCAATTCCGAATGAATTTATGAGTGAATTTGTTGTTTGTTTTTCTATGTATCAATTTGAGTGGAAATAATATAATAAATATAAATTAAAATATAATATTTAAAACTTGGGAATTTAATAAAAAATAATTCATGTGTATATAGTATGATTGATTTTTAATTTGGGGAAAAATAAATGATTTACCAATAAATGACAAGATAGCTCAACCAAATCAAGTCATCAATCCAAAATCAAGTCAATCAAGCCCAAATCAAGCCATCAAGCTTAAATCATGTCAATCAAGTCCAAATCAAGTAAATCAAGGCACAAATCAAGTGAATCAAAATCTAAATCAAGCAAATCAAAGCTCAAATCAAGTAAATCAAATTCATTGTGACCAATGAAATCGCCCCACCTAGCAAGAAAAATAAGGAAAAATGTTATCCTTCCAGCTATAAATAGATGCCTCATTTCATTCATTCTACACAAGTCCAGAGCTTCAAGAAGTTGGAAAGTGCCAAGAAATTCTATCTATAGAAGACTCAAAGTGTTCTTGAAGATTTGAAGATGTTCGAGAAGATTCGAAGACGTTCTTCATCAAAATTATCAAGCGACAGCGGTTGATTCGAAATCAAGTCACCTAGTCTTTTGACAAACGTTATAAAACATCAACACAAGCGGTGGAGGAGATCAAGAAGAAGATTTCACTCCAAATCTTCAAATTCAAAGAAATCAACTAAATAGAAGAATCAGAGAATTCAAGATAGAGGACGCAACCCGCAATTCTTGATTTTGATACAATTAAATTTAAATTTGTACAATATTTTATGTTTGTTTAATCAATATAAAAAATTTATTGCTACAGATACATTTTGATATTTAAATAAATTTTTATATATAACAAACTTGTGAAGTTATTCCAAAAAAAATAATTTGAGAAACACTCGAAAAAATTTGAGCCATACAAAAAGATTAGAATGACCTTTTATGCAAGGATAACAAAGATAGTCACACCCAAATGAAAATAAATACTCCATTACTTATTAATATTTATATATTTAAAAATACTCTTTTAAATATCTTTTATTTTATTAACAAACACATAATTTGAGTTTAAAAATTAAATATATAATTACATCTTTTATTATATTTTTTTTATATTTAATATTTTATTACATTATAACTACATAATTGTATCAATTTTTATTATATATTCGTGATTATATTTACAAATCATGCATCGCACGATGGGCAATTCTAGTTCTTAATAAGATGACAATTTCTTTATAGATTGTGTTTTTGAGTTTTTAGTATATATATAGTAGGAATACAACTTACGTCAAATATTATTTCCACATATTTCTATAATTTTATCTCATATCTTATTATAATTAGAACTAGAATTTCTCCATCGTGCAATATACAATTTGATATATATTTATTTATAAGGAAAACTTAAATTAAATGATTGATAAATTAAGTAATTAAATAATTTATTTTTTTAATTAAAGAATTTCAAATTATCAACTACAAATAGTTCAACCACAATGATTATTAAAATCTAAATCCTTGAATCAATACATTCAATATGAATATCAAACTAAATACTGAGAAAATAAAGTTAATTCTATCTAGAGACGAAGCAAATGGGGGACTGGTGGTGCGGCGGTGGCCGCCTCCCCCAAATTTTCCAACGAAACTACTACGTATATACATATACAGTATAATTATAGTAAAAATACGAATTCCCCCCCCCCCACTAATACATGCTTCTACTTTTAAGATATTTATCAGCGGACGACCTTTTAATAAAAATACGAGTTAGAAATTTTTTAACTAACTGATCTATTTTTTACATACAAAAACTAACTTGCATAAACCCACATCTTTGAGTCGAATCCCTAATATGCTTTATAAAATCATAAATAATAGAAAACTTTCAACTTAAAAGTATTTAAAAGATAAAACACTTATAACTTTAAATTAACTAGTATAATTTTAGCACTAATTCTACTTTAATATTTAAACTTGAAAACAACTTTAAAAAACTACTTGCAACTTTAACTTAGTCAATGTAAACTAAAGACTTCTAATAAAATATTTAGCTTCAAATACATCCACTTTACTTTCTATACTTCTTATTGGAAACTTACTCGCGCCAGCTAGAGCTTCTGCCAATCCGTTGGACCTAAAAACGTACGTTTAAGCATAGCATCATGAGTTATGTGAACCCAGTGGATAACACTTATCGAATATGCTATAAGACTGTACACTGACATGCAGCACTATAATCAGCTAACTCGTTGGCCAGCCAACTATTGACCCGAAGGTCAGCCTGTATAATGGAATGACTCTGAGGCCAAGCCGGTGACCAGAAGGTCCTGTGACCCCAAGGTCCTATATAACGGAATGGCCGCTTGCATAGTCAAGCCGGACATACATAAGAACATACAAACAAAAGAAGACTAAGTAAAAGTTACCCACATTTGACGTATACATTCTTTGAGGGGTGTAGACATTCAATGATTGAATTGCTCTTGAAGAAGCTCCAAGGTTGTCTTGTCCAACGCGTACTGCACTCGCCGATTTGAGACCTTTAGTCTTGTAACTTCTTTTGTTACTCTTCTTTTATTTGTCTTAATTCATTCATTGTATCATACTCTTAGTTCATACGTATAACAAGTGAACATACAAACTTATACTTATATATTTGGCCACATATACTAACACATCAATATAATAGTACAAGCACGTTAAACACGTTGGTAACAAGATAGTGATAAAAATACATGTAATCTGACTACCTATTATTATACTTTCACTAAAACTTATATTTATATAGGATAAATCCATTCTAAAACTTATATTTATATAGGATAAATCCATTCTTTAGAAAAATATAATCCCTAGTGTTTGAGAAAATAGCGTTTTATAAGTAAATCGATAGCCTATCGCATAAAAATTCACATAATTGCCTATACTGAATTTTATTTTATATTTTATATGATATATTATATTCTAATAATTGCTTTCTTCGACAGGCAAATGCTTCCACACAACAACCATTATCTGTCATTGAAAATTATTTCGAGTGCCATCAAAATCAGGACGGATGGGTTGATCCCCAAGGTGAACAAGACTATGTGAGTATTTATGGATTACTTTACATTATAATATTTTATATAGTTAACATATTTATTTATTATTTTCAATATTGGTTGTTTAGAACCAGATGACGGGGCAGAGACAGACACAGATAGACCAATCCGGGACAGCGGATGAGATCCCTATTGCACAAGGAGTATTGGGCCATCATAGAGGACACATGAATGGGGTGGGCCCAACATTGCCAGGTTATGCATTTGCTCCACCAACACATGATGATATTTTATCGGGGGAAGCATCTTCTAATCCAAGTGGAG
>JAUEKW010135631.1:0-11605 GCA_032274785.1 Ajuga reptans
CCCCAACGTCAACCGACTGGAGGCAACCTTAATCAAACATAGCCATAATGTCTTGATACAATGTGTATAATTTTTTTTAGGGCCCATATGTATCAAATATTATTTTAATAATGGTCTAAATTTTCTAGATATTGAATTAAGTAAACATAGATTTTATTACTCAAAAAAAAAAAACATAGATTTTACTTATTTTTCTTATTAGATGACTTTGAATACTGACGCAAATTTGAAGGTAATAGGTAAGAAATTAAATTATTTTTCTTCTTAGCTAGCTATAGTGGTTACATACAATCATTTTAGCTTAATATATTTTCATTTTGATTAAAGAATTTAATTTGGCTATTATTAGAACATGACTAAATAGATAGAAAATTGAAAGTATTTGATGTATTTATATGTAT
The DNA here is from genome assembly GCA_032274785.1 of Ajuga reptans. NCBI lineage: Eukaryota > Viridiplantae > Streptophyta > Magnoliopsida > Lamiales > Lamiaceae > Ajuga > Ajuga reptans. The sequence goes on from JAUEKW010135631.1 coordinate 402, forward strand.
GGGTCGGGCCAATGCCATATATCGAGTCAGTCTTGGCTAGTCTGAAATTTGATCGGCCCTAAAATTATTTATCACAACCCACCATATCCCCCTATAATATACTTACATTCTCAGGTGGACCTGAAGCCCATTGTTCTTTTAACCCATTGGGCTGGTCCTATCGGCCCAAATAGAACTTTGGACCAACATTATCATGGTCCAAACTCTAAACCATGTAAAAATTATATGTTGAATTTGTTTCTGTAATATGTAGTGATTAAAAATAAATTTATTTTCTTTGCTTATTAGAATGGATGAACATGTGGCAACACAAGCTAGGTTGTTACGCCGAGGTCAGATGAATAAAAAAAGAAACATAGTATCCAATGGTAATTTTTGTATTATTAATATTTTTTTAAAGGTACTTTAGTTATAAGATATATAACTCTTTTTATCTAGAATTTTACACTACAAGTAGTGGGAAGAAATAATGTTCCAACTTACACTCTTCTACAACAAATTCAAAAACGGCATGTGATTTCTACAGGTTTATTTAAAAAATTATTGTAATAAATATGTCATATAATAATAATATTGATTATATTTTCTCTTTTTTTTGGCAGGTGCACCTAGAACTACGTCTACCCTCACTCCAGTTCATCATGTTTAATTGGGAGATAATATGCATAATAGCTCGATTGACGTTTTACATGATATCACAAATAATATGTTATATATATTTTTTAAATAATGTTATAGTAGTATTATTAATTTTTTTAATTATTATTTATGTCATTTTACAGCAGTAGCCGAATTAACACAACTATTGGATTAAGGTAAATTTGATTCAAACTTATATATTGTACATATGTTTATTTTGATTATGTTACTAATGATAAATAGATTCAAAAATTTATTAGTGGAAATCAATCTGTACCTTTGAGTCATGAAGATGATATGATTGTAAATAGCGATTGTGATGATGAAAATGAAGAACCATGCAATTTTTCTTCTTCTTCAGGTAACAACATAGAATTTTAATTATACATTTTTATTAGTTTTTTTCCTTTAAATAATATATATATTGTAGATTACTGGGACCTTGGAGATGCTGAGTTTAATTGCGAGTTCTGTGGTGCCTATTTTTGGTATGAGGAAAGATTGCGCTCATATCACAAATCAAAGATTTCGAATATTCATTGTGTTGTTTGCAAGGAAAAATCAGTTTACCCTTTATGAAAAGATCACCACATATATTGGAAGAGTTGATTGCATGACATACTCAAAATAGCAAGCATTTTATCAAGAACATATGATCGTATAATAGTATGTTCTCATTTACTTCCATGGGTGGAAAAATTGACAATAGGCCAAACGTTGGGAACTCTCTGCCAATTTTTAAGCTTCACGGACAAAACTATCACTTAATTGGTAATTTATTACCACCTGATGGTGTATCTCCAAAGTTCGCGCAACTTTATATCTACGATACTGAGAACGAGGTTGAAAACATAATAAATTTTGTTAGGTATGTTAAGATTTAACTTATAACAAATTACTTTTTTTTCACGTTTATGTAAATTTTTAATCACACTTCAATACATTACATGTTTTAATTATCGATTATTTTTAGGTCAAGGAACGACACTAATAGTCTTCATACTGATATTGTTTCTGACCTGAAATCAATGCTTGATGAAAATAATGTCTTGGTACAATCATTTAGGATGGCAAGAGATAAGATTCAGGAAAGTGGTAACTCAAATGTGAAGATGAAGCTTATTGCTAGAAGAGGACATGACGGTATAAGATACAATTTGCCATCAGCTTCCGAAGTAGCTGCATTGATTGTCGGTGATTTTGACGAAACTTTGGGTGATAGAGATATCATGGTTTAGAAAAGACAGTTCTATTGAAACGCATAAATGAGTTAAATCCGGCTTATCTTGGGCTACAATATCCTTTGATTTTTCCATATGGTGAGGACGGCTACCGAGATGATATATCTATGGCGGACACATGAGCATCTGTTGGTGAAAACGGAAGAGAATAAGCCCAAGGAAATTTTTCTCATATCGTTTCGATAATCGAGAGGGGGAAGATAGTATTATTCTACGATATAGAAGACTTACTCAACAATTGACTGTTGATGCATACACCATTATAGAATCAGGAAGATTAGTGTTTGTAAAGACTCATCAAAAGAAATTAAGGTGTGAAATATATAAGGGTCTTTCAGATGCCCTACTACGAGGAGAGAGAGATGGATATAATCAAAGTTTACGTGTTGTATTGCGGCCGACACATACAGGTGGGTCACGGTACATGATTCAGAATTTCATGATGCAATGGCAATCTATGGTTGGACTGGATATCCGATTTTGTTCAGTACATTAACATGCAATGCAAAATGGCCTGAAATAACTCGCTATCTTCAACCAAGAGGACTAAAACCTGAGGACCGTCCTGATATATTATGTCGTGTGTTTAAGATGAAATTGGATGGGTTGATCAAGGACCTTAGAAATAATAAAGTATTTGGGTGTGTTAAAGCAGGTGTGCTACTAAAACTTTTATTACATGTTATTTAATGTTTTTTCCTTCTTTATATACATACAATAAGTATTATGTCAATATATTTAAAAAATTATTAAGCATTTTTTTTGTAGTTATCTATACAGTCAAATTCCAGAAAAGAGGACTACCACACCATATTGACCATGGATTACCTGTCAGAAGACATGTGCCCATACATTATTGTTTCTTGAGGAGAAATATCGTGCGGGCACTGATATTGATCGCATAATATCTGCTGAAATTCTAGACGTTAATACAGATCCTGATTATTATGCAGCTGTTCAAAATTACATGATGCATGGTCCGTGTGGTGCTACAAATAGGAAATCTGCGTGCATGTCAGACAAGGGTTGCACAAAATATTTTTGATGCTACTACTTTTGATAAAGATGGATATCCAATGTACAAGAGAGCAGATAACTGAAGAACTGTTATTAGGAATGAAGTTTTTCTTTATAATAGATATGTTGTACCACATAACCGGTATCTTCTTGTAATACCCCGAGTCTTTAAATGTAATAAAGACATATTCTTTGTATTTTAAAATATCTTTATGCAATTTTATTTTATTTTAAATTGCAAAGCTATTTGCTTTATATTTTTTAGAAAATAAGTGTAACCGCGATATACCAATTCGACTGCACTCCTAGTGCTAAAAAGTAAAAGAATTTGTAATATAGAAAATTGTATATTAAACCTAAAATATATTGTTAGATAATATAGAATAAAACCAAAATAGTTATATATATATATATATATATATATATGTATAACATATATATAGAGTATACGTATGATATATAATAATATTATATTAGTATTTGCATGCAAGTAAGACTAGTAGTAGCATGTTGTCAACCACAACCCTATAGAAAATGAAAAGTAATATATTATTCATATTGGATTTCATCCCACATATAAAATTTAGAGAAGAAACTTCAGTGTTGTCCCACATCGGACATTAAATTAGATACAAGATGATAGGTCTTTCTATAAATAGGCTATAATTTCTTTAGAAAATGTAAACGGAAATATATACATAAATTGCTATATGAAAATGGGATTCCTTTAATTAGGAGGCCCGTAGTAGTTTATTTTTGACAGCGTTCGGAGGTCAGTGTGCTAAAAGGTTCTGGTGTATTGTAATCTATTTTAAGGTATGCCTTATTTTAATAATATCATTTCCTTATTTTTGTAATATATGTAGATTTAAAAATTTAATTATTTTGTTAATTTGTGTTAAGTAAGTATTAGTTAGGATGCACATTAATCAATATAAGGTAATTAATAATATATAAAATATTTATAAATTTTGTTAGTAATAATATTTATGATGTTTAGGAATTTCTATTAGTAGTTCGACTTGACAAATATTTTGGCTTTATAAGTTATAACTAAAATATGTAGTAATTTAGCATTTGCATTTAGAAGTTACAATAAGAGTTAATGTAATGTACCTCAAGGATACTACATGTTAATTAGTTTTAAGTACTAAAGCCCGATTAATGATAAATGTTTATGAAACAATATGTGCTAGGTGTAGTGCAAATTGAACTGAGGGACATACGCGACTTACTTCTCTATTTCACAATGTAGGCATAAAAGGTGGGTAACCGGGCTATCTGTAAGTACATGACTTTTGTTATACTATTGGTTGTGTACTGTGATATGTATATTCGCCTTCGGGCTTGTGATTAATATAACTTTTGAGACGTAAGATTGGCTCTTAAATGATCTACAGATCTTAGTAATAGGGCTTTTGAGTCGTAAGATGGGCTCCTAAGTCTAGGGTATATTTATTGTGGTATATTTTCATTTAGTATAACTGCTTACAGCGTTCTCACTGGGTTTATACTCATGCCCTTTAATTATAAATTTTTAGGTTAAGCTGGGCAGAGTGGCGGGACAGTTGTTCCAAAGGTCACCGGGTTTCTTTCTTTATCTATAAGTTAAAGTTAACTATTCTTTATCTCAGTTATGTGGAATTAAGCTTTTGTGTCATAAATCTGGGAGTTCCTTTTTGTCACTACTAAGTTTAGAAACTTTAGACCCGCTGATGTACATATACTCTTGGGCAATACTTTGTTGTCAATAAACTTCTACTTTGGTTTGATAAAATATTTATTTCACGTTTCCGTTCTTGATTTATTATTTAATTTTTTTTAAAGTAATTCTTCTATCCTGACTCAAGGAGATTGGGGCATTACACTGCTACTCAAATATGGTGCGCATATGAGCATGGAATTGTGCAATCAGAGTCGGTCAATCAAGTATTTGTTTAAGTACATAAACAAAGGACATGATCGAGTTACTGCAAAGTTTTTGAAGAGTATTTGCGATGAAGAGTCTGGAAAAGAAGTTGATGAGGTGAAAATGTATTACGATTGTAGGTATGTGTCACCATGCATAGGAAAGAACCTAACTTATGTAGACTTCCAACAACATTTTGTTTGGAAGCTGAAGACTAAAGAATGGATCCCCCGTGAGAAGGGTTTTACATTAGGAAGGGCATTCCCTGTACCTCCTGGAACTGGTGATGCTTACGATCAAAGATGTCTTATCAATGTAGTTCGAGGAGCGAAATATCATGATGATATGAAAGTTCCATATAATGTTCTATATGACACGTATAGAGATGCTTGCTATGCGTATGGACTCATAGATGACGATAAAGAATACATTGATGGAATCACTGAGGCGAGCTTTTGGGATTCTGCACATTCGCTTCGTGCCCCTTTTGCCACATTGTTGACGGAGAGCTTTATGAGCAGACCTAACTTTGTTTGGGAAATATGTTGGAAGCATTTGTCTAATGACATTTATAGACAACGAAGGTTTTTCAATCATCAATGTATGTATTATATTAATTTGTTTTACATTGTATTTTCATTTATTATGTTAAATTTGTTTATGAACTTAAATTCTTTCATTAAATGTAATGTAGATTTGACGTTAACTGATGATCAAATAAAGAATCTCGCACTGATTGAAATTGAGAAGTTGTTAAAAAGATGCAACCGTAGTCTAAGAGAATTTCAAGGTATGCCATTTCCTGACTTTGATGATGTTTCCACCTGCAAGAATTAACTATTGTATGATGAATTACAATACGATCAAACATCTTTAAAGAGTGAGCATGAATAGTTGCTTCCTAAATTGAATGATGAACAAAGTGTTGTATATGATTATATCATTGAGTCTGTGCAACTCGATAGAGGAAATATATTTTTAATTTATGGATATGGTGGAATGGGAAAGTGTGGAAGACTTTGTCAGCAGCACTAAGATTGAAATGAGACATAGTGCTAAATATAGCTTCAAGTGGCATTTCATCTTTACTTTTACCTGGAGGTAGAACAACACATTCTCGATTTAAAATACCTTTGAATCCACATCACAATTTAACTTGCGGTGTTAGGCTAGGGAGTGACCTTGATGAACTTATTGCAAAGAGTAAGCTAATTATTTGGGATGAGGCTCCGATGATGCATAAATTCTGTTTCCAAGCTTTGGATAGAACGTTGAAAGATGTGATGAAGTCTATTGATAGTTCAAATGCATCCAAACCTTTTGGTGGGAAAACAATAGTGTTTGGAGGTGATTTTCGTCACATATTTCCTGTGATTCCAAAGGGTTGGAGACAAGGCATTGTCGATGCAACAATCAATTCTTCTTACTTTTGGAGTGATTGTGAAGTACTCAGGCTTATCAGAAACATGAGGTTGCAGTCTGTGACTTCCAGTGATGTGTCTTATGATTTGAGGGAATTTTCTGATTGGATTGTAAGTATTGGAGATGCAGTTATTGGTGATGGAGATGATGGTTTATATATTGTGCAAATTCCAGATGATATGTTGCTCTCTCCAGATGGAAATCCAATTGCTACTATTGTTAATAGTACTTATCCTTCGTTGCTTGAGAGAATTCATGACCCTGATTATCTCCAACAAAGAGCAATCTTGGCTCCAACATTGGATGTGGTTGACTTTATTAATCAGTACATGATTGATAAAAAAACTGGTGAGAGTCATACGTACTATAGTTCTGACAATGCAAGCAAGTCGAATCTAACATTTGATGTAATGACTAATGTACATACACCAGAACTTTTGAATGCTATAAAGTGTTCTAGAGTTCTGAATCATGAATTGGTGTTAAAGGTTGGGACGCCGGTTATGTTGCTCAGGAATATTGATCCCACTCTTAGATTGTATAACGGTACGAGGTTGATAATCACAAGACTTGGTACACATGTAATTGAAGGAAAAGTCATGACTGGGACTAACGTAGGTGAGAAGGTATTAATCCTAGATTATCAGTGACTCCATCCGATGTTAGAGTCCCTTTCAAATTTCAACGACGTTATTTTCCTCTTACTATTTCATATGCTATGACAATCAACAAGTGTCAAGGACAATCACTTTCACATGGTCAGCTGTATCTTGCTTTGTTCCGAGTCACAAATTGACGTGGGCTAAATATACTTATATGCGGCGGAGAGAAACAAAAAGGCAATTCAACTATTAATGTTGTATAAATGGGAGGTATTCTAGAATCTTTAGTTTTTAATGTTTTTTCTTCACTTTGTACATTTTGATGTTTAGTAACACTTCATGTGTGTTTGTGATATCAAATATTTTTCCATTATAATACAATAGTCGATACAGTTATTTTGTAATATGCTATTTATTACTTTTTTATATTCAATTAATATACATATTTCCCTTCATATATACATTAAATAATATAATCAAAAAAGAATCTAACCCATGCATAGCACGGGTGGATATCTAGTATACTATAAAACCTGAGAAGCAGTGGGTTCCTAAGATGAATCCAGAGGGTGAGAATAGGAAGGATAAATTTGTAGATGACGATAAATATGGGGATAAACTGAATGAACATGACCTAATAAATAACAATAAGATGCATAATCCCATTGATGAGATCTTTAAGAACGATATTATTAGTAAGTCTTGTGAAAGAGCTAATGTAATTGAAGTTGTTAACATAGTGGGGGGTATGAATAGTGTTGGAGATAAGAGTAAAGATCTTGAGGGATCAGGAATAGATAAAGGCTATGATGTGAATAAATTGGACTTCGTTATATCTGCTCATGAAAATTTATTTTCCAAACTAAGGTTGCATGATCCAGAAAATGATGTATTTGAATATGTTTTACCTGATAATGATCATCAATTATCTGATCATGTTTTATCTTTTGCTTTATTATCTGAGTGTGATGCTGATGGGGAGGCAAGTCGGCCAGCACCTGAGGATGGCAGATTCTCTGTGTTTAAATCTAGAGCTACCAAGAGGAGAAGAAAAAAAATGAAAAAGCCATACAACCGCTTCTTATGGTTACAAGAAGTGGAGCAAAAAATATGGAAGGTGAGTTTGCTAACTCTTTAAATGAAAGTCTTAACTTGGAATTCTAGAGGTCTTGGTAATAATAGATCCCAAAATTACTTAAAAGAACTTATCAAAAAGAAAAAACCTGATTTGATTGCTTTAATTGTGAGTAAAAAAAATGAGCCTCATCATTTTTGGGTTCATTCTATTGGGTATCATGGTGTTGTGACTGATAGTAATTCCAAACTTTGGGCCATGTCTAAGAATCCTTTAATTGTTAATGTAATTGCAATGCATGATCAAATGATTGATGTTGAAGTGATTGATAAGTCTTGCATTAGCTTCTTTAGTACATTTGTGTATGCTGTTTGTGATAGATTAGGCAGAATGAGTGTGTGGGATGATTTGAGAAATTGTGGACATGCTAATGAACCTTGGTTAGTGGTGATTTCAATGTCATTTTGTCTGATAATGAGAAAAGGGTGGGGTGCCTTAAAACTTAGATCTATGGATGATTTTGCCAATATTTTAATAGATTGTGGGCTTGATGATGCTGGTTTTGCTGGGCCTAAATTCACTTGGCATGCTAATCATGTTCTTGAAAGATTTGATAAAGCTTTAATTTCTAATAAATTGGTTGGTCATTTTAATTCTCTTGATGTTAGGTATTTGGCTAAAGGATCTTCAGATCACTGTCCCCTTCTTATCTATTTTCAAAGTCTGAATCCTAGTTCCAAACCTTCCTTTATATTTTTGAATGTATTGATAAAAAATCATGATTTTCTTAATTGTGTGAATGGGAATTGGGAATATCCCACTAGGGAAAGGGGTATGATGAATTTGAAAAATAAATTGTTCATATTGAAATGATATCTTAAAAATTGGAATAAAGTTGTTTCCGGATATATTTTTGATAAAGTAAAGGTGGTTGAACAAGCTTTAATGAATAAGGAAGAGAGCTATCTCGATAACCCATCTTATTATATTTGATTTTTCTAAAGGAAAGGCAAACTGAATTCAATCTTACCATTACTATGGAAGAATCCTTTTGGAAATAGAAGTTTGCTTGTATGGTCAAAGGAAGGTGAAAAGAACACAACTTATTTTCATGGTTTAGTGAAGAAAAAAAGATTTTAAAACCATATTTTTGAAACGTGTGTCAATGGTCAACATATATGGATTTCCCACTATATAAGATAAACATGCAGAGTAGTTTTCACCATCAACTACAGAAAAAAAAGAAAAAATAACAGTGGCTCAAACCAACGACTGTGAAGGTACTACTCGACCATCGGTGCTTTGAATCTCCTCTACGAACGAGCTACACAATCGTCAGCATCCCGTATCTTTCCAAAGTTTGACGGCATTCCGGATCTTCTTTGGAAAGGTGTTACTCGACCGTTGATATCTTGAATCGTCTCCATGAAGATTGTATTGAACGTGGTTGGAATCTCTTGCAGGTATGCAAACTGCTCATCTCGTCATATGAACTGTTGATTTCATCACTCTTTTTTTTTTTAAAATAAGAGATTACAATGAATTGAAAATTATCAACTAATCTTACAATCATGGATTAAAAGATATATGCTAAGAGTAGACATCAGTAGGCTTGTAGAAATGCATATCTTCCATTTTCTTCTCATGGACCCACGTGTACATATATTACATGAAGTCTTGCAGATCACCATTTTAAACTCATATGTTGTACCATAAAGAAGGAAAAGAAACGTTTCTTCTTTTCACATGCATGACACGTACCTTCAATTGGGCAGAAGTACTGCAGAACTTGTCTCCATTCCGTTCCTTCCTATTTGTTGCAGTATTATCATTCTCTTACAAGGAGTGTTCCACAACTTTTTGCCTTTCAGATTTTCTTCAATTTTGCTCAGTTAAACACCAAGGCAAATTGATCAGCTTAGGCATCGAGTTGTCTTTTTTTTTTACCTTTTGATCATCTTCCAGTATGTGCAATTTCTTTTGATGATGTTATTACTCATTTTTTTTGTTCCAGTATGCACAATGCATTTTTTTTACCCTTTTGTTTATTAGCTATTATGATGGTGTACTTCAAGGACATGACTTATTTCTCGGAGGAATAACATTTGGTGATTCTCGATGACGAACATCAGCCCCTTGAGGATGGAACAAGCCTGGCCATCCATGAACCTCTCACTAGAAAGTGCGCCAAATCTAAGTCGGCTTTGGCGAATTCTCTTCACAAAGGAGAGTAGTCTACATCCATACCTCTAAGAAAGACCTCCATGACTTGGATTCTACGCATGGCTCACCGTGTATCAACAGAAGAGCCCAACTACTTGTCGGCGCTAGGACAAAGTATCATCAATGGTCAAGCTGCGCGGGGAGACAACATCCGATTTCTCGGTGAATTTCACTACATCAAAGGCTACTGGGAATTGACGGAGGATATTTTGAGCCGTTGCGAAGATTGTCTTGAGCAGGCAACGATTCATGGTCTAATTTATGCTTCACTTTTCACGTATGACTGCAACTTGGAGGTAATCAAAGCATTTTGCGAGGCATGGAGTCCTTTATCCAACACGTTGCTGACTTCTGTCGGTGAACTCTCTATCTTGTTATGGGACTTATACAGCTTGGTGGGTCTTCCAATGATAAGGTCCTTCTATGAAGAATTAGTACCAAGTGCAAAGGAACTCACCATAAGTGATGAGACCACGACCTCCATCTATTGCTCTTGCCAACATTTACTCTCTGCTTATCATCTACTCCGGAAACGTGTCAACATTAGCAACCAACCTCTTGAGGTTTCTATCGACTCGTGGATCAATTTCTGGTCAAGAAAGTATATAAGATAACCTCAGGCACCTCCACACAACGATACAAAATCTCCCCTGAAAGAAACTCACAACCCTTCCGGCAAGGTGGAGAGATACAAACCATGGACTTCTACCGAGACTGCATCATTTTTGAAGTTTGGCATTGAAGAGGGTACAAGGAGGGAGAACTACTAGGCAGCGTATCTAGCGTGTTGGCTCTGTGTCTTTGTTTTTCCCGACGACAACCCTGGATTTATTTGGTGAAGTACCTACAAAGCGGCAAGCATTCTCGCGAGTGGACGAAAGTTGGATCTTGCTACCCCTATTTTGGTGAGTATATACAGAGGCCTTAACCAAATTACGGTCTCTACAAGACTACTTCAAGAAAGCTTTACTTTCCTTATTTATTTTTTTTACGGCTGGATATCTCACTACTTCAAGACAACACATTACCGAACCTTTGATATCACCAAAAGTCCTCGTATGATAGTTCATTCTGGC
>JAUEKW010135641.1:0-11605 GCA_032274785.1 Ajuga reptans
AAAGTCCAAATCTTGAATAACAAGCCTATAAAATAATTCAACCCCATTTTAATAAAATACTATAATAAAATAATTCACGTAATAATAATACTACAATTAAATATAGGCGAAAATTCTCGGGCGTTACATATATATATGTATGTATGTATAAATCTGAATAAAGCAGAGATTTATGAAGCATGACAATTGTGAGTAAAGATTATGTGTATATAAAAGATTTGATTTATTTGAGATAATATATTTCACTGGGTACCATATCTCTTTAAAGATTTAATGCATTTACTGTCTTTAAATTGATGTGGATCGATCCTTGTTCAAATTTTACATAATATTTTATATGATTTACTTGCCATGATAAATATCATTAGCGGTTTAATTGATAATATCTGATTTACTTGCTATACTTTAAACATCATTATCGGTTTGTTTGCAAATAATATGAATTTTGATGGATACATCAATGAAAAAAAGTATTAAATTATAATTTCCCTTATCCTATGTACTTTACAAATTAACTAACTGAATTTTCTACTTTGTTAATCAATAAATAGACTAATAATTCGAAGCCTTTGTACTTGCCACTGAATGTTTGTAATGTCTTAAATTGTAACCTATACAATTGCAACAGGCACATGAGTTAAACCCAATTATATGTAAGGAGTTAAGCAAAATTATATGTAAGGCATGCAATCTAGATCATCAAAAGCTGATGCAGGACCATACATGTGCATATTTTGTTCATTTTTTAGCCATGAAGTTATAAAACTAACTACATTCACTGCAATCAGTAAGTAAGTACATTTGTTTATCTGTTATCCAGTAGCCACTGAATATTTGTAATAGTTTAAACTGTAACCTATACACTTGTAACAGAAACATGAGTTAAACCCAAATATATATAAGGTGTAAGGACCAATTATATGTAAGGCATGCAATATATAACATCAACAGCTAGTGCAGGACATTGATTTTTTAGATAATCAGTTTTAAAACTACATATATTCACTGCAGTCAGTAAATAAGTTCATTTGTTTATCTATTATCCAGTATTAAGGATGAAGCAATCAGAGCAAGAAGCGGGGCTGAAGTAAATAATATTTGTAGAAAAGATAAGTTGTACTCACTTCTTTATGCAATTAAACTGGTTGATGTATACTTACTGCCATTTCATTTTTTACTCGTGTAGCATTCTACTATATAGAGTCTTGGAAGTTTTTACATAAATTAAAATAACATTAATGATTTCACAAAAAAAATCCAGATTGAACCATCTTTTCTTTGGATGGTTACCTAGATAGATTATTGTGTTTAGTGTGATATTTGCAGAAAGTACTTTTTAAGTATTTTTTTTATATTTCGCTGAGAAAGTGATTAACATGTTTTTCTTACTTGAAAATACTTAGTTCATGTCTAACGTCAATTAATAGGGAACATAAATGTTATAACAATAAAAAAGGTTTTTATAAATAAAGTTAAATCACGTTTAAAAATAATTATACTAAATTCTAGTCTAGACAGTCTACAATAGGTGGCTTGAAGCTGAAATCTTCCTCAAGAAGTTTAATTCTTTGTTCTAGCAAAATAGATTTCTTCCAACTTTATGCTATCCATGACTCTTCCTTTATAGCTCTTCCTCCTTCATAGATCTTCCTCTTCATATATCTTCTTCCTTCATATAGCTTCTTCCTTCATAGCCCCCTCTACGCTAGTACTCTTCTGAGTAACATCTTGCATGTCTCTAGTGAGTAAGAGATTGCATTCCTGCATGAGATTAAAACTTTGCAAGATATATAATATAGTTGATATGCATCTTTTGCCCAAGAAAGGTAGGCAACCATTAGCTCACAAACCTCAAGAACAACAAAGTCTAAAAACAGTAGAATAATGTTCAAAATAAACAATCCAGTATGCTGACAGACGGTGTGTCAACGCATAGGCCCAAAATCCAAAATCAAAATCTAAAACCAAAATCTAAAACCAAGTGGCTAGTAGGGTACTCAACAGAAAATAAAAAAGGAAATATGATTGTTTTTAAAACTGATAGAGCATTCTAAGGTTTCTCTTGCTTGATGGTCTTCCGTGTGGACAAACATCCTGAGATATCGTCCTCAAGCCTGTGTTTAGCCTTTACTTCTGGATCAATCTCAGGCTCGTCTGCGATAGACTTCTATAAGCCTTAGTTTCTTATCTGGTGTTGAGACTTCATCTTCGGATGAACCGTCATCAGCTTCCTTGGTCGTTCGACCAAGCTTGGATATCAAATCAGATTCCTTAAAGTGTAAACAATAAATGAATTAGTTTTCCATAGTTATGTGGTGTTAATTGACAAAAAGATGTAGAAAGTTGTTTATACCTGACTGTTCACATACGATGTGCAAAACCTTGCCAACAGCTCAGGGTCATCGGTCACCTTCGTAACATAGTAGCTAACCCTTGACCCCCGAGTATGATCAGTCTTTCTGGACACTTTAAACAAAATTATCCAATCCACCAGCTTGCTAATGTAGTAGTCCAACACCCCTAGCTCAGCATCCTAACAATTATAGTACCATTTTAAATACGTTAAATATATGAAAAGAGTTAAGAAATGAAAACAATAATACGGTTTTTAGATTAAATATTGCATCCACATATAATTTCATATGTAGATCAATACACTTACATCCTCTTTCTTCAATTCTTGTGCTCTCTTGCCAAATATCACTTGGCCTTCTGTGTCTCACACAATAAAAAGAGTGTTATAGGTTTCATCCATCACCCTAACCTCTAGTTTGAACCTATAACTCCAAATTGTAATACAAAAAAAGTTACACCAGTGGACATAATTAAAATCAGAAATTGACTTGATAATGTCAGAAATAAATATGATAACAGAAACTCACCTATAGTTCTGGTTTCCTTCAACCTCTCCACATTAGCGATAAATGTATTTCGTACCAGAAGGACTGAGCTTCCGATAGCATGACAGATATGCCATGTACCATACATTGATCGAATTTTCAATTTCAATAATGGTACAATAGACCCAGAAAAAACCATCCTGAAAATTGTGGAATAAATGTTGAATAAATATAAGTTTCATGCATGTGTCATCATAGCTTAATGGAATTGTTAATTATTTTATTTTAGAGAAAATAAATAATGAGTTAATACCTCTCCCTCACATAACTCTTGCAGATTTATGACAACTGCTCGCCCGGTTGCAAACTCGTTGCTGGGTAAATCTCCAGAACCCGATGATTGAGTGATAACAACATGCCTCGACACGTTTGGAGAACCGACAATCCTTCAAAGGCATAATTGGTATGTTCAACAATATTATCTTCCTCATGTCAGGTAAATAGTAATAAATAAATATTATTAAACCAAACATGGACCTTACGTTTTCTTAAATTCAGATATCTCCCAGACATCGTCATTAACAAACAATTACGTACAATTGTAGGTGTTGGATACCTTGACAGTTTTTGCATTTCCAATAGTTAAGTTAGGTAATAACGTATATATATATATATGTATATATATATATGTATATTAATATATATATATATATATACACATCAAGTACAATTAAATTTAATATACTTTCATTATAACTTGAAATGCCTTTGGCCTGCAGAATTGCATCACTACGACCACTGGATCGAAGGTTGCTGAATTGTAGTGTGGCAATACCTTCTCCACAAACTCTTCCCATAGAGTAACAGTTAAATTCCATTCACTGCATAAAACTTGAAGCATAGGTTTGTTGTTATAATCATGTTACAAAATATTACCAAAATTAAATTTGGAAAACTAATATTTTAGAGTATACCTCAGGTCTTCAAGCTCAATTTCCATTAGTCTTTTAGGTCCTTCTCTTGTCTGCATAGTTCTAGGAGCATACATTTCGACCAGTCTTCCAATAACATCTGTAAGAGGAATTTTTAGATGTAAGTACTAAATAATGCCTTAAATTATAAACATATAAATATTAGCAGAAAAGTAGGAAGAAATTATACCAAATAGTAGGATCTCGTCCTCTTCCTTCTGCATTACAATCACATCGAATGACTTGAAAATAAACCCTTTTTTGTGGACGTTGGGTCACGGATCTTCCTGATAGCTGTCTTCGCATAGATTGAGAACTTGTGGGTGTGGGTAGCTGTCTTATAACGAAGCTCCTCTTTAGACACCATAGAGTAACTGATAATGTATAGAGAGCCTTCTTCAAGCTTTGATCGAACAATTTCGATATGAGGTGCTCTTGCAGATCCTCTTATAGTAGAACCCTACAATTTCGTGTGTTGCCATAAATGATAAAAGATGTAAAAAGTTCATTATTTTATATAAACGGACTTTCTGAATTTGTTTTTGTTTGAAGTTCAATTACATATAAACAACAGTGGATGATATAAATAGATTTACCGAATTTGCTTTTGTTTGATATTCAATTAGATATAAACAATGGTGGACGATTTTATGGAGAAATATTTGAGATTAAAGTATATAATAAAAAATAGTGAATATATTCAAGGCTGGTAATTACTAACATTAGATGTATTTTTCAATTTACCTCAATTAATCGTTTAGAGGCAGAAAAATATTCGCCTACATAACGAAATATTGAGTACAATAAACGATGTAGGATTTCTTATTTGAAAAACAACAATTGATAGTACAAAGACGTAAACAAATAACCAAAAAGAGACGATACTTGTTTATCAGTGAGAGATAGCTTCGAGTTTGTAGCGTGAATTTCATTGATTTTCTGCTGCTATTTATAATAAAGTTAGAAAATTAGGGTTAACATCTAGGGTTAATTTATGCACACAATTAATTGTGAAAAAAATTGATCTATTCGGATTTATTTCTTCAGTAGCGTATTTTGGATGAGTGTGGACGCATATTCAGTGAGATTCATATTAGGTATCAAAATATCTAAAAAATGTATCAGTTGATTTTCAACGAATTTTGCGCATATGACAAAGAAATCAATTTCTGATATGTGTTCTTCAAGGGCGTTTCCAATTGTACAATCTATATCCAGCTGGATTTTCTTCCAATATAAGATTAGATTCTAGTTATTGAATAAATAAATAGAAAAGGATGATTATTTATTTCCCAATTGGGTATGACAAATGGGCGGGAAAATACGTGTTTTCAGAGGTAGAAACATATCGTTTTATTATTATTATATATATATATATATATATATATTTATTTATTTATATTTATGGGTTTAATTATTTTTGTGAGTATAGAATCTATAGATAACAAGTAAACCAAGAAGATCACGTTGAAGATAAGCAAGGAAGATCCAGAAGATTATGTTCACATAAGAAGATCACGTTGAAAATAAGCAAGGAAGATTTGAAATATTGTGTTCAGATTGTTATAGCCTTGTCACACAAGGAAAAGGACTTGGGCTTTCTTGATAAATAAGTGGGAGGTTTAAAGGATAAGAATTAATTAAAGCATGATATCTTGGGATATCTTAGAAAAGCACGTGGAGTGCACATCTTGAAGATGCCATTATATCTAGGAGATTCATGCTTGGGCTTGAGCCTTTGAATGGGTGCAAGTATCTTATATATATTGGATGTAGTATGAAGCATTCTGGCATGAATACGGAGAGAGAAATCTAGTGCATGATATTTGATGTATTCACTTAGCTTCCGTTTTGGTGCGCCGAATATGAAAGAGAGAAGGGAGCTTATTCATATGTTGATGTATTCGTGTTTTTGAGCGTGAGAGAAAAACTTTTCTTAAAGTATCATAGTTAGGATTTTATTACGTAGAAGTGTCAATAGTGTTCGTGTCGAAGGACCTTCGGGAGAAAGAACTTCAAAGCGGGCTCGGGAGAGTTCGTCCGATCATCGGTGGTGTTGCGTTTCAAAGTCGAAAAAGTCGATGGGAGTCGCCGGGTGTTGTTGGTAATAGAATAGGTTAGGTTAGAAAAGTGAGGTCTTCTTGTAAAACATAGCCTATTTGGCAGATTATCAATAAGATAAAGTCCGAGGGGTTTGAAGGATTCAGCCTCATTTATATATTGCTGTGTGTTTTGCGTTTTCTTTATTCTGTTTATTGGTGTTATAACACGAGTTAGTGCAAACTATAAACTTTCAGTTATCATGTCTAACTCCTTTTGTACATAAACGTGGAAAAATCGGCGGATTAATCCGACCTGCCCAACATTTTAGACGGGTCAGGCTATAAAAATTCTGGCCAAAAGTACTATCAGACCCCATAAACCCAACCCGAGGAGTTAATGATCTAACAAGCCACAAGCTGATCCAAAGATCTTAATATATTTTAAGAAAAAAATGTTGGACTCACTAATTTATGGCACTATAGAATTTTGGGCCAGCCCCCTAAATTTGCACCCCTAACCGTATATGCTTTGTCTTTTCGAGTGAGTTTTGTGGTGTGACTGAGTGTGGCGGAACTCACTTTTACAAAAAAAAAATTGAACTTTTACAGACAAAAATAATATTTTTGCCTAAAAAGATGATACTTTTAGAAAAGTGATACTTTTAAAAAAGTGATACTTTTGCAAGATTATACTTTCAGCCAAAAAGTAATATATTTTTGTCAAAAAGAAGTGATACTTTTACAAATAAAAGTAAGTGTCAATTTCAGAAAGCACCCTGTATTGTCGATATTTTTTCACTTTACAACCTAAATTTTTTTATTTTTTCGGCGGCAACCTGTATTACGTATTTTTTCCACTTAACCACCTCCGGGCTCCGGCTATATATTCTAGCATGTATAAGCCATGTGCTTAGCACATGCCAAAGTGTCAATCAGATGGTGACACGTGTCCATCTTAAAAAAATAAAAAATACATATAAAATTAAAAATCTGAAAATTATTTTTAAAATTATAGAATTCATTAAAATCTAGAAAATTTAAACGTTTGTTTCTAAAAATTATTTTGAAAATTCTACAAAATTATTTAGATTTAAAAAATCTTATTAAAAATAACATATAAAATAATTCTAGAAAATAAAAATAAATTCAGAAAAACTAATAGAAATTCGAAAATAATATATAAAATATATAATTTCCAAAAAAAAGAAATTGAATTTATATTTTAAAAGTAAAATTTAATTTTAGATTTTAAAAGTATATTTTAATTTTCGAAGTTTTTTTTCCTTTTACCTAATTTTTACTGAATTTATTCTAGATTTATTTTTATTAGTTTTCCTTGTTCTGAAATCTGAATTTATTTTTATTTTTTCTAATTTTCTAAATTTTCAAGTATTTGTTTTTCTATTTTTTGGAATTTTAATTAAATTATTTTTTATTAGTTTTTTAGATTTATTTTTATTATATTTCTTATTTCTAAAATTTGAATTTATTTTTTTCCTTCTAATTTTCTGAATTTTTAGAAAAAAAATCTTTTTTTATTTACTTGATTTTAAATAAAAAAAAAGTAATTTTCAAAATAATTTTGAGAAATAACTTTTTTTATTTTCTAGGTAAATGAGTTTTTATAATTTTAAAAATAATTTTTAGATTTCTCATTTTATATGTATTTTTGGATTTTTTTTTTTAAAGATGGCCACGTGTAGCCATCTGATTGGTGTTAAACACATGGCTTATATATGCTGGAATATATAGTCGAAGGTGGTTAAGTGAAAAAAAAAACCGCGTAATACAGGTGGTAGTCGGGAAAACAAAATAGTTTAGATTGAAAAGTAAAAAAACCTCGATAGTACAAAGTACTTTCTGAAATTAGCCCATATTTTTGCTACAAGCAAAAAGTGACATTTTTTCTCATCACACCGCCATCACACCGTATAAAAGTCTCACACAAGTTTTTATCTTTTCTTTATCACATAAAAATATTCCTTCCATGACTAACAAGTAACAAGCATATTAAAAATCTTTTTTTTTTCTTTGAAAAGCCATATTAAAAATATTTAGCAGCACAAAAGAAACCGAGGCCCATGTTTCAAAATTGACATCTTGTTTTCTAATGTTCTTTCGTTGTGGTCCTCCCTACGTACTTTTATGCTCTTGTGCTGCTGTATCAACTCCGATACTGAAATTACTGATCCTACATTAAAGTATTCTGTAGCCCAACTGTTCGACGAAATTCCCAAATGAAACAATTTCCTAGATTCCGTGTTTTAAGATTAATTGCACAGCACTACACTCTATCTACTGTGCAAGTACTGGACTAAAATTGCTAATAACTGGAATTGAATCACAAGATCAATGAAAAATGTCTGGCTATAACTTGATTTCCAACAGGTAAATTTATCAAACCAACAAAATCAGTATCACCGACGTAATAGGACAGAACCCTAAAGATAAATTAAAGGCTTACAAACAAATTCCTACCAAACAAACTAACTATAGCACTTTACATTCTTACATCACATGTGTTCAAGGTTCGTCGCACTTCCATTTGGAGGTTGGAACACAGCTTATGTATCGACACCAGTGGCAATGCCCGTACCCATTTACTCCCCGGAACAACATCACCAATCCCACATTAAACCTGCCATTAAAATTTAAATTCGTCGTTTCATTAACCAAAAAAAAAGCATAAAGAACAGTCTTATCGAGTATTTGCAGCCAACACTCACCCTGAAATCAGTAGTATCAGAGAAACAAGCCATAGAACGTACTGGTACGCCTTGTATTTGGACTTCAAGCGGACCCCAGCGGGGAGATTGTGCCGTTCTAACCACCCAAACTGAGGACGAGCCAGTAGGATAAACCCGAGCAGAAATCCCGTCATAAATCCACCAATATGAGCAAAGTTATCCACATGAGGAAGAATCCCAACCGCTAAATTTATTACGACTATCACCAACAGCGTCAACAATGCTGCTATCTGCAAACCAAATCTAGTTTAATTAACAGATATTAAAAAATACAATAAAGAAAATAAAAAAATATTGATGTTCAAGAAACCACCTTGTTTGTATATATAGACCAGTTAGTAATTAACTCGGAAAGCATTGCTCCAAGAAGCCCAAATAGTGCACCAGAAGCACCAACAGAAATCCGATTCCGTATAAATAAGGATGATAACACACTTCCACCAAACCCCGATAATAGATAGATTATGCCAATGCGTACTGCCAAACAGAGCAGTCAACTGTAAATACAAGAAGCACAAGAGTCGTTTCACAATTTGGGATAGCTAATCTTACCAAACCCAAAATGCTGCTCAAGTCGAACACCAATGAAGACGAGACTGAGCATATTTGCAAGCAAGTGTATGATACCAGCATGTAGCCAGATACATGAGATAAGCCTCCAGCCTTGATGCTGATGGACCACCTTTGTCCAATTAAGAGCACCCAATCTCTCTAACCTTCATTAATACAAAAACCAAAGGAATTTAATCCAGTTAAGATCAATGGTTTAGTTTGAAATTGGATCATCCGAAACCGGAGTCAAATCTGACCCCAAGAATTGGAAAAGGCACAAGAAAAAACATTTACTTTTTTCCTTTTTTTCTAAAGTCCCCGTCTACCTCTGAAGCGACCGCCTACATTGTCTCCGACTCTTCTCCATTTATCCTGCCTAGATCCCGCTTAACCCCACCTAAGTATTGATTAGGTGCTAGACCCTAATCTGCCGCACGACCGCCTAATATCTTTTAGAACATTGCTTTTCTCTATTACTTACTATTGCCATCATTTATTATTGGATTAGGATCAGTACCTATGAGGGTTTAACCTTACAATTTGTTCATTCAACTTCCTACATTGTTTTTACAAACATAGGCTCAACAACTTAATCAAGCTACAATTCTATAAATCTATTTACAGGTACAGTATTCAATTGTTTGATAATTGATTAGGTAGGGGCCAAAAAGAGCAGGAAGCAGGGGTTAATCCAATAAACAACATGCTACGGAACATGGAACCTAAAAAACCTCTTTTTTTATTTTTCATTTTGAAACCTAAAATAATGAGACTGTTTTTCTCCTTCAAATCTCGATTTCTTTTTTATATTACTTGTTATTAATGTTACTATTATTATACCGAAAAAACTGGAATGTGTTGAAACCTTCTGCATATCTCTCTGGCAAAAATCCCAACTAACTCCGACTAGTCCTGCCTAAGCACTAGGCTCCCATTGAATGCCTATGTAAAAATCCCAACTAACTCGACTAGTCCCGCCTAAGCACTAGGGTCCCATTGACTGCCTATGTTTTTTTTCCCGATTCCTCCCTCTTAAACATGTCGATGCTCCGCTCAGCCCCACCTAGGCCCCGACTAGTTGCTAGGCCTCAGTCTAATTACTACAAACATTGCTGAATACTAATTACTAATCGAATTCCCAATTCACAACTGAATTCTAAGCTCACAATTCGCGAAATGCAGGGGTGACAAAATCACATTCACCCATAAAACAAAAAAAAAATGTAAAGAATCTCTTAAAAACAAGGTGGAAAAACAACAATAATATTAATAATATAGACACAAAACACAGACAATTACATTAATATATACATATATATATAGAATAGTAGACAAACAAATCCAAAATTGAGTTAAAAAAGAGCAAAAAAGGCACTGAAAAGCATGATCCTTACGTGGAAGAAGAAGGCCCAAACAAAGGGTTCTCCCTGAGAGGCTGGAAAGAAAATCTGCCGAGAAATCTGGCGACGCACTTATCATCGTTATCTCCAAACCTAAAACCCCTATTGTTTATATGCTTGGGACAATTATTCAAGTACATCTCCACCACAAACATCGCAACGTTAGCAAGCACAATTACTGGAATTAACCATGATATCCAATTTCTATCCCTGACTTCAATCGCATGTCTGCTTTCATGGTTGCTTTTCTCTACTCTGCTCTCGATATCCTGCCCTCTCATAGCTGAATTTTGTTTCTGTTACTTCTGCAACAATTCGCTTCGTCTTCAGAAGAAGTTCGAATTGAAACTGCTGAATTTATTGCTGTTGAATTTAACTATCGATCGTGCGAAGTGGGTTTGTTGATTGGGAGCGAGAACGTGCTTTGTGGTTTAGAGAGAGAATGAACGTGAAATATCAGTTTGGTTCACCGGTGCCTTCTAGGCGTTGCCATTTTGTGGAACGCCACGTGTACTGGTGTGGGGATCCTGCTCATAAACTGATGACGGGGTACGGTGGTCCGCGTAGAATTGGTGGGATTTTTCTAATATAATTATAATTATAATAATAATAATTATTATTATTGTTTTGTTAGGGGTGGGAATTTTGGAAGAGGGGAAATGGTGGGCAAAGCGGTCGAGACCGGGGGTTACACAGACGGACCACTTTGCGGAGTTGTTTACTTTAATGCACCGGTGTTTTAAGAAACGGCTATTATTGCCACGGCCATTAATTTTTTCTAGTAATAATTGGTGGCGGTAAAATTAGTTGGTCAGGCTGCATATTTTATGTGGGCTGAGTTGTAAGTATATGAGTAAGAAAAATTATTTGGCTGACATGTCTGATCTAGTGAGCTAATAATTTAACAAGATCGAAGGCATGCATGTCGATTTCACCAAATATAGTGTATTTTTAGAAAGCCGGACTGAGCTTAGCTCCAGGGCCGGATCAAGAAAATTTAGGGCCTGAGGCGAGATTATACTTAAGTAGAACTCATTTTATTTTTCTTGCCTT
>JAUEKW010135652.1:0-11602 GCA_032274785.1 Ajuga reptans
TAGACCTATCCACCAGACGAATCAAATCCTAAACCTAGCCAAAAGAGGAAACTGCGTAGGAGAAGACGAATCAAATCTTAAACCTAGCCAAAAGAGGAAACTGTGTAGGAGAGACCTCGTCAAGGACGGATCCGGCACCAACAAACAACAAAACAAAAAATTAAAAAAAAAACAGAAAATAAAAAAAAGTAAAAAACAGTAGAACAGGAAAGCAAAGCTCTAAAAAAAATTATTATCCTTTTATTTATTTAAGTATTTATCTCAAAACTAACTATTCGAAAGTGGTTTGCGTTGCATGTTACTTGGAAAAAGTTTTCTTCAATTCACGTTTAGAGGTGGTAATTTTTGCCGTCTCAAGTCAATGCCTTATGTTAGGTCGGGTCAGTCCAAGCTGAAATATTTAAATTTAAATACAACTCACTTCAACGCAGTAATTTTGTCTTCTAAGAATCATAAATTAATCTTAAAAATTAAATACTTTTTTTATACAACATTCATGCATGGAGATATTTTTTATAATATTTTTTTTTTTAATGATGATGAATGGTGCTTCTTTAGCACTTGCACATGGGATGTATATATATAATATGTAATGCCATTTTTTGGTCAAAATTTGTGGCCCCACTTTACAACTCTTCTTTTTGCAGCTTTTGTTTTTGTGTTGATGAACCATAAAACATGTTCATGATCATTGTTGGCTATTTATTTATTTGTGAAATATGTGATTAGTGGATAATTGTTCTCATAATTGAGAAAAATAATGATTGATGTTTTTTAAGTAAGAAAAAAGAAAAAAAATATTGTGGAATCTTAATATTTGAGATTTAGCAAATCTTCATAAGAATAAATCATTATTGAAGACATTGAGAGGTAGCAATTCGTGCCGCCCGGCCCGACCCATCTCGGTAGACCAACGCCATCTAGATCGGCTTAAAATTTTATCGATTTAAAAATTGGTGAGTTCAGCCCAACCTCGGACTGTCCTACAGTCCATCAGACCATTTGCCTATTAGATGATTCCTCTTAGGCCCGATGGTATTTTCGAATAAAATACCTATATATCAGAATGTCTAAAATGGAGGGCTGATGAGGGCCAATTTTGACAAGTCTAGTCCCTCTACTGCAGAACAATAGTATGTTCGATATTGTAAATCATTTCACATATTACATATATATTCAAGTAACATAAACTTATCCAATCCTACTCAGTTGGGTAGATACCCAGCTCGATTATTATATACATTTAACATGTAAAAAAAAAAACATAGAACTGATTGGGAAGGATATTATAGATCCTTTTTCATAATTAAATATATCATTACTATTTTTATTAAAAAATAAATATGCTAATTCATTTTGGTTCAATCGAATTTCAAGGACATGGGCCGGTGTTATTATTATAGCAAAAAAAAGAAAAGGATGCCATGTGCTAATGGTACCAAATCTAAATGTATGTTAAAGGCAACTATAAGCACCATTAGGGAAGAGGTGCCAAAATCGGCTTGACCCGACGGGCTCGACCAGTTCGTTCGATATTTTAGATTTGTTAGACTATAAATCTTAGGCGAAGTACCATCCGGTCCAATAGGTCCGATAGGCTATGACCCAATATGATAAGAGTGAGTCTTGCGTGTGGCGGTCACACGGTGCGACAGCGTGTGACGGAATACACTTTTACAGGAAAAAAATGATACTTTTACCTAAAATAGTGATATTTTTACCCAAAACAGTGATACTTTAAAAATAATGATACTTTTGCAAATAAAGGTGATACTTTCGGTACAAAAAGTGATTTTTTTTTGGACATTTTGTTTGTAAAAAAAAGTGATATTTTTATTTAATAACAGTAATATTTTTACTACAAAAAGGTGATACTTTTTTTCGTCACACGGCCATCACACCGTGTGACGGTCTCACACAAGTTTTTGTCATATGGTAATCTTAGTGTATTTCGGAGGATAAGTTGAAAAGAGATCACCAATTTTTAACTCGATAAAATTTTGGCCAACACAATATATAGCGTTGGCTCGATGAACTAGGGAAATCGAGGCGGATTGCCAGCTCTATCAAGATAAATAGAAACGCCATAAATTTAGAATATTATATATGTAGTTGTTGAACACCTTTTGATTTATTAATCAATCTCAAGACTAATATCCAATCTAGTATCAAAATCAAGTTCATAAGCAAATATAACAATATAGCATTTAATTGTTTTTATCTTCCTTTTATTTCTCTCATTTGTGTGCATATAATAAGATTTATATAATATATGTTTATTTTTTTCACAATTATAACTCAAATATAATATTCGATCTAAATTTAAATTAATTGTAAGGCCAACAAATCTAACTTTTGTTAGAAGGACCACATTTCATTCTAAAAGTTAGAGTTTCATTTTTGTGCAAAGAAAACATTTATTTCTAAGAAATCAAAATAAATATCACACAAAACTATCATTTTCCTTAGCAACTCACTTCATTCTTGATATGATGGTCCATCATTTTCATTAAGCAAAAAGTAAATAAATAGAAAAAAGTGAAAATATAATTTGAAATCCTCAATTTTGTTATATTTTAATAATTAGTGATAGTAAAATGTTTGATCCCTATCTTACTCCCAAAAAAAAAAAAAAAAAGAGCCACCATAAAAAAAATAAACAAATTAATCATTAAATCAAATAATATGAAAATTGGGTACTACCTGTAGTACTCCTTGTAAATTAAAATATACTTTGAAGCTAAAATCAAAGAAAAAATATCCACTAAAAAAAAAAGAAAGAGTAACACTTATGTGCCCACGTTGCATGGATCTTTTTATATACAACGGGTTGACCCAAATCCGATTATAAAAAAAGGTATTAGTTTTTCTCTAAAAAGTATTACTTTTTTGCAAAAAGGTATCAAACTATCAATCGAAAAAGTATTACTATTTTTAATAAAAGTATCAATCAAAAGTTATAATTTCATTTATAAGTTTATTAAAACAAGTAATATTTTTTGCCAATTAAGTAATATCTTTTTGGCATAAAAGTAATATCTTTTTGACCGGGTAGAATTACCCTACCCGTTACATATAAAAAGATCCATGCAACGAGGGCATATAAGTTTTTGCCAAAAAGAAAAAGAATAATTATAAGGGTGTCTGATTACTTTGTTCGACCAAGTATAAGCGTGTTTGGCTACACCAGCCGAATGTATTTTGATATACTCTACCGGTGTGACCGAACCCTTAATTTTACATTTTAAAGGTGTTCGATTAGGATATAAATCGGTTTTATAAAAACAGACTTTTTTCTTGAGAGAAAATGAGGGTGATAATAACCCGACCCGCATTTCCCAATACTTAATCTGTGTTTGTTTACGGATGGGGCAATGAGGAATTATTAGCTAAAGTAAATAAAGTTGAGGAAAGTGAAACGTCTTTCTCGTCAGTGTAGGAAGCAAAGAAAGACGATCGCATAAGTCTTCTTTCAACCTAGATTGAGAAATAATTGAGCACAACTGTTCTTAAACAAGCACACGGTCGGACTGCGCTCAAACGTAAACAAACACATGTTTGGACATCATTGTCAACTAACAAATGCCCCACATAGACAAATCCTACTCTTGATCAAACATTAGTTTAAGGATTAGTTAGATCTGCTCATTAACCTTTGCTTACTTTAACAGAAATCCACAAAAAAAGTTCCTAAATTGATCAAATCAATCTAATTTTTATTCAAAGCCTGAAAAAGAAAAAAGACCTAATTTTTATTCAAAATCCCTAAGAAAACACCTCTCTCTCTCTCTCTCTCTCTTCTCTTCTCTCTCTAGAAATCCCATTTCACCGAGGGAAGATTGAAGAAGCAGAGAGAGAATTCTGAATCTTCACAACAGTCACAATCCGACATTCTTCCCTAACAAACCTAATTAGATTAATTTATGTATATATATACACATATATATGTATATATATGTGTATATATATTCAACCTAATCCACCATTACTCTAATTATTCAAACCCCTGACTTCGCAATCGATCATGAGAATTAAGACATTTGACAGTCTGTAGATATGGACCACATAACCCTTTTGTAAAGAAGAAATCATAAATGCATGAGACAAAAGGGTTAATGTGGCTAATATATATTGACCCCATTGATCATCATTGGTTGCTTGTTTTCAAAATTGATTTTTCTCCGATGCTGAAGTCGATTGTGTAATTGTGGAAATGGGGAGTGGGGAGGAGCTGAATGAGGAGAGAATTTACGTGTCGGTGAGGCTGAGGCCGTTGAATTCTAAGGAGATTTCGAAGAATGATGCTTCGGATTGGGAATGCATCAATGATAAGACCATTGTTTACAAGAATGTTGCTCAATCTGCTTCTGATAGGTCTATGTTTCCAACTGCTTACACTTTTGGTGAGTTCAGTTTCTCTCTCTTCAATTTGCTCTGTGTGTGTGTGTGTGTGTGTGTGTGTGTGTGTGTGAATTTTGTTTGAGCTTAAGAAAATATCACAATTCAGATTCTGGCAAGTTTAGTTTATCTCTCTTCAATTTGTTGTGTGTGTGTGTGTGTGTGTGAATTTGGTTGAGCTTATGATCATGCTGTGTAAGAAAATACCATGATTCAAGATTTGGCAAGTTCAGTTTCTCTATCTTCAATTTGTTGTGTTGGTTGAGCTTGTTTTGATCATGTTGTGTAAGAAAATATCACAATTCAAGAATTTGGCAATGATGTAAGAATCATGCCTTGTAGTTCAGTTGTCTGTTTTTAGACAGGTATTTGGATTTAGATCTTCGGATCTTCAGTGTCTCTTTTCGTTTATTTGGATTCGTCTGGAGACAGATGCCAGTTAGCTACCGTCATTGTAGTTTTTCAGAGTTTTCATCAACGAACTATCGTTTCGAAAAAAGAATAAAAAAGAATGCCTTGTTAAGTGTTAGTAGAAGATGGGATTTTTGTTTAAAATACAGATCCTGTTGTATTCTTCTTTCTGTATCAGATTTCATATTTTCAGAAAGCAGCTGCCTTTCGAATCTACTACTGCTATATCGGTGATATTCAGTCGAAAATCACAAGAAACCTACCGAAACCGAAATAGAAACTGATATATCAGCCAATATAACGGCGACTTCAGACAGAAAAAGTTGCATCCTCCGTCTCGTTTCAGTGTCCTGAAATTTCGCCAAATTTTGGCGAAATTTCGCAAATTTTTCATCCTTGGCAAAAACTTAGTAGATGCATTTTTGTCCTCTATGTATAAATATATTTCTATATATATCCACTTTTTTTTTTTTTTCCTTCTGTGTTATGTTAAAAAAATTGACAATCATGCAAGAAAGGTTTTGTTTAAAGCCATTTATATAACAGATCTTTTTGTTAATTCTCTCTGTACTTAAATTATAAATCTAGCTAATTAGTTTACATTGCTGACGATACACAAAAACTTAGTGAATGCATTTTTTGTTCTGTATAGATAGGGTATTTAGGAGTGACTGCCCCACAAGGGAGGTTTACGAAAAAGCAGCCAAGGAAGTTGCGATTTCAGTTGTTAGTGGAATCAATTGTGAGTGTACTTCCATTCTTTTCGATTTTCCATTTCAGTTTAAGCTTGTTTTTGTTAGTCTAACAGATTTGATGATGCAAAACTGTTATTTGTAGCGAGTGTTTTTGCGTACGGGCAAACAAGCAGCGGAAAGACATACACAATGACGGGGATTACTGAGTATGCGATAGCTGATATATACGAGCACATTCAGAAGGTAAATTTCAGCGTCGTGAATGAAATTTTGCATTGTGATTATGTATAATAATCGAGAGTTCTTGCAGCATCCTGAAAGAGCGTATGTGTTGAAGTTTTCTGCCATGGAGATCTACAATGAATCTGTTCGAGACCTTCTTAGTGCCGACAGCACTCCGCTGAGGCTTCTAGATGATCCAGAGGTGAATTCTTTTTTCTTGGCTCGATTCGGTGAGAGAGATTCAATTTTCTGACTCTCTCTCTATCTCTCTCTCTCTCTCGGTTTTTGATAGAGAGGAACGATAGTAGAGAAGCTCACAGAGGAAACGCTGAGGGATTGGAATCATGTGGTGCAGCTTCTTTCTGTATGTGAAGGTAAGGAAGTTGATTTGAAATATTCAATTCTCAGCGTTGTACGAGGCAAACACTTAAATAAGACGGTCTTACGGATGCCTTTTCGTAAGACAAGAGTTACGTTTATCATATAAAGTATTACCTATAATGTAAAAAAGTGTTACTTTGAATGTTAATATTTAAACAAAAGCAACTTTCAGAAAGTAACAGTTCTTTGTGATAAACGTAATAATTCTTTATGTTATCCCGACTTACGGATGACGGTCCTACACAAGTGTTGTTGCTCTTCTTGAACTTTGTTCATCTTTGCAGCTCAAAGGCAAATTGGAGAGACATCACTTAATGAAATGAGCTCCAGATCACACCAGATTATCAGACTTGTAATTATTTCTTCTTTTTTCTTTTTCAATTTCTCCATTATTTCAATACAGTCGCAATAAATTTCACCGACGATAAATGTTGTTGCAGACGATTGAAAGCTCTTCTCGGGAGTACAATGCGAGCACTCTTACAGCTGCTGTGGTATGTAACATATCTAATAAGAAATAAAAATTGTTACAAGATTAAATACTTTCGGAAACTGATCTTTCTCATTGCAAAATAGAATTTCGTTGATCTTGCTGGAAGCGAAAGAGCATCACAAACGTTATCAGCCGGAACAAGGTTAAAAGAAGGCTGCCACATAAATCGCAGTTTGTTGACGTTGGGAACTGTTATTCGCAAGCTAAGGTAAAATCATACTATAATAATTTTTCCCAATTTTAACTTTCGATTTGTGTTAAAGTTGTATTTTCTGAATTATATATTTGATTCATCATCATAAATAGTTTATGAAGTTTATTACCATTGTCTGATGACTGTAAACAGCAAGGGTAGAAGTGGACACATTCCTTACAGAGACTCGAAGCTAACACGGATTCTGCAAACATCGTTAGGAGGAAACGCTAGAACAGCCGTCATCTGTACGATGAGCCCTGCACGCAGCCATGTTGAGCAATCAAGGAACACTCTTCTGTTTGCCAGCTGTGCGAAGGAAGTGAGCACCAATGCTAAAGTGAATGTAGTCATGTCGGATAAAGCTTTGGTCAAGTATTTGCAACGAGAGCTAGCTAGACTCGAAAGTGAGCTCAGAACTCCGCAATCTACTGTCTCCCCTTCTGATTATTCGGCAATAATTAGAGGGAAAGATCGCCAAATTGAAAAGGTACCAAATTCTTAACTTGCTTGCATAATTAGTTTATATCAAAATCTGGTATCAAGTTCGTTAATTTCGTGCTGTTATAGCTTGAAGAGGAGCTAAATGATCTTATTCTGCAAAGAGATATCGCTCAATCACAAGTCAAAGATTTGTTACAAATGCTTGGAGACAACGATACTCGCTCCATGAAACGGGTAACCATTCATCAACAGTACTTTCTTCTATTTCGTTTCCCCCTTACACTTGACCCTTTTTTGTAAGATGAAAGTTATTTTTATCAATAATATGTTCTTTTTATAACAAAAAACTGTTACCTTATGAAAAATGTTTTTTTGTATAAAAGTTAACAATCAAAGTAACACTTTTTACATAAAAAGTAATTTTTTTTTTAATGAAGGTAACTCTCGTCTTACAGAAAGGCATCCATCCATAAGACCGTCTTATTTAAGCATTTGCCCATATTGTTACACCTCTTTCTTGACTCTCTCTATCTCTAGGCAGAAATGGGACCCTACCCCCACTTGCGAGTACAAAGATCACCGGATTCTGGAATCAATGATCGGGAGACGCCTACTCACTCCTTGAATGGTGACACGAGATCGTGTTCTGATGGACTTAGCAGAACCAGTTCAGAGCCTCGTATTGTGAAAGTCCCGTATTTTGACTCGCCCAGTAATGCATCTCCAATGAACTTAGCTTCGAACTACAGCGAAAGCTATTCATACAATAGTTGGGAAGATATAGAAAAGCAAAGCAATGCAGCGTCAGAGGATCTATGCAGAGAAGTTCGTTGCGTAGAGACGGAAGAGTCGAGTAACAAAGTGGCTGCAGAATCCAATTCTTTATGTTCAGAAGAGATCACCACTGAATTCCCTGAAGCATATGCACAGACTATGGAATCTCCATCAACGCCCCGTGAATATGGTCGAGTTTTTAACCCATCTCCTTCGAAGAATGATAGTGAAATGAAGGAAGATCAAGAAATGATTCAAGCACCACTGACCGAAGAGAAACAGTCATTGCCTTGCCAATGTAAGAAAGAGAGAGAAATCAGCTCCATTCGGTTTGTTGATATTCCGTCTCCTGGAAACTTTTCGACAAATGAAGTGGATAAAGATTCATCGTCAGTAACTAGAAGACTGAATTTTACGAGAAGTAGAAGCTGCAAAGCGAGTTTCGCTAGCTCTGCTTCTCCATGGTTCAAAACGGATTCCAGTGATATTATGTCATTTCTTGGATCAGAAAGAGAATCTGTGGGTTGTGAGAAAAAACTATCTCCGTTGGGCTTTACTCCAAAAACAGAAAGTTTATCAAGAAAAGATTCTCAGTCGTCACCAGAAGAAGCTTTTGATATTGAGATCGACACCCCAGTTGTGAAATTTGCGACTAATGAAAGCAACGCTATGGAGACGAAGGAAAAGACTGAAATTCCTAGTGAACATAAATACATTGTGAATCAGGTGAGTTATGATTCTCTCCTACACTTGTTCTATACCCCGCCTTTCTTCTCATTCATTAACGGTGTTTTTGCAGGCGAATGAGGTTAAACCGAACCCCAATGAGTCTCCGAAGAGGAATGTCAAAGATATTGGATTAGATCCGATTGAAGATGAATGCAAAAGCCTTTCAAGCTGGCCCATGGAGTTCAAAAGACTCCAACAAGAAATAATCGAACTTTGGAACGATTGCAATGTCTCACTAATACATAGAACCTACTTCTTCATGCTTTTCCAAGGTGATCCGTCTGATGCTATATATTTGGAGGTAGAGATACGGAGGATGAAATTTTTGAAGGATAAATTCGCTCGGGGAGAGAAGACCATTATCAATGGACAAAGTCTAACTCTAGCTTCAAGGTAAGATTGCCCTATGCTTTCCTAGTTTTGCTCAAAATCTTCCTATTTTTCATGTGTTTTCTGATACATTTGAGTAGAAGTGGCAAAATGGGTCTGGCCTGCCCGACATTTTAAGGTGGGTAGGGCCATAGGAAGCTTGGCCTGAAGTGTCATCGGGCCCAACAGGCAATGGCCCGAATTGCCACCTCTACATTTGAATAATCAAGTGCGCGTGGGTGTGTTGTGTGTATGAAATGACATATAATCTACAAAATAAATGAGTGTACTTCTCTACCAAATACGTAAATGCTAAGCCTATACACCATCGACATCTCTTAAAAACAGCGCAAAAGCTCTTCGTGAGGAGAGAAAATTGCTGAGCCAGCGAATGGCGAGGAAGCTGACAGAGCAAGAAAGAGAGAGCCTCTTCCTCAAGTGGGGCATTGGTCTCGACACCAAGCTTAGAAGGCTGCAGCTGGCCCACCGCTTGTGGACCAGAACCGACGACATGGACCACGTGGCAGATAGCGCGCATCTTGTCGCAAAGCTGGTGGGGTCCAACGAACACGGGCATGCTCATAACAAGGAAATGTTTGGGCTTAATTTCACACCACGGCGCTCAACAAGAATCCATAGTTTCAAACGCAGCCTGATATCTTTCTTGTGATGTTTTCGACTATCATTTCGATATTATCGTTTAACCAGTGGTTTTTTCGGGGTTTGGATAGATGGTTTCCCTTTTATCTTAGTTGTAATGGAT
The DNA here is from genome assembly GCA_032274785.1 of Ajuga reptans. Classification (NCBI taxonomy): domain Eukaryota; kingdom Viridiplantae; phylum Streptophyta; class Magnoliopsida; order Lamiales; family Lamiaceae; genus Ajuga; species Ajuga reptans. The sequence continues at coordinate 9,873 of JAUEKW010135652.1, forward strand.
TTTAAGGAGAAACTGTATACTTTGATCAGGGTAGAAGTGGTTGGTTTAAGGTTAGTGCAATTGTCTCCTCTCCTTTAGTGCAGGGGCGAAATAACAGTGTGTAAAGAGCCATTAGTTATGAGCTATGGTTACATATGTTGCTATAACTTAATTTATGGTAGCGGCCCGGCCCAGCTCGATCCCGCTGGGCCAATGCCATATGTCGGGCCGGGTCGGAATTCCATTAGGGTGAAAAATGGTGAGCCCAACCTTGTCATCCATCTAAAATACACTATAATTTATCGGGTTGGGCTCGGTAGGTTCAATGATACTTCGGGATCAAACCATATATTCAATAATATATATGCTCAGGAGCTTCAAGATATATATCTCAAAACTCCTGAGCATTGAGACGTGGTCCATGTAACATCTCGATTCTCATGAGCTTCAAGATATATATCTCAAAACTCCTGAGCATTGAGATGCAGCCCATGTAATGTAACATCTCGATTCTCATGAGCTTCAAGATATAAATCAAATTCTACGTTCGCCGATCGTTGAGGTATGTCAACAACGTTATCAAGAAGCGTCGTCAAAGCATTCATTTTCACAACGTTTTTAATACCGTCCATAAATTACAGGACGAGTAATTTCACAGTCCAAACTCTACTTTTTGGACGAGTGGCTAAAGAAGCTAACGAAATTTGCTTTTTCCATCGAAGCTAAACCTAACGTTTATCTTTCAAATCTTCATGGAAAGATACTGTTTGATAAGGAAATTTTTTGAATTATAAAAGGGTTATATAATAAAGATAAGAGTTATCAACATCTCTTTGCCTTGATATATGATGACTTTATTTAAAAAAAAAGATGTGATGTAGCTATCAAAGTCTTTGAGTAGTACCTTTGCATGGCCATTCATACTCCTTTTAACATGCAAATAAAAAGGCATAAGCTTCACATTACTATATATGTAAGTCCGTCTTCCATAAGACGGGAGTTACTTTTGATATAAAAAATGTAACTTTTATTCAATGTTGTAGAAGTCGTTTTGGCGGTGGACTGGAGCCTAACAACTAGTCGGAGCTTAATTAGGGAGGCTGATCGAGGCATAGACGTGGCTAGGCAGGGAGGAATCAAGAAATAACATAGGCGGCCAATTGGGGACCTAGCGCCTAGGAGGGGATTAATTGGAAATTTTTGCAATAGAGCTTTTATTACACAGAACTGTTATTTTACGTAAATTGGTGCTTCTGTATAAGGTTAACATTCAAAATATCAATCTTTATGTTAAAAGTAATATTTTTTTATAATAAAAGTATCTTCGATCTTACAGAAAGAGATCTGTAAGACGGTCTTATTTAAGTGTTTGCATTCTACGAAGCATGTTACTAATAAAAAGGCCACCCTAGGTAGCTATATATCCCCATACTCCTCTGTCTTGGGTTACACATTTAGTATGTGTTTGTGTGTGTGAAGAAAAGATCTTGAAAACTTATAAAGTAGGGACCCTATAAAGTATGGTCTTTTAGATAAAGAGTACTTAATTAGGGAAGAATGACAAAACTTAATCAAGGAAGTTATGTTGGCAAGATAAGCACATGGTTGTGAAAAGACTATTTTGTCCCCTATAAATATATCTAAAACACTAGGGCTGTGTTTGGTTGGGACTGAAGGGTGCTGAGGCACTATTGGCTGAGGCAAACCTGCTGAGGAAAGTAGCTGAGGGCTGTTGAAAATGTGTGTTAAGC